>JAAALK010001803.1:0-20166 GCA_019279435.1 Zizania palustris | reverse complement strand
CGTACTCCTCGAGTTAGTTGATGTTGATGATGCCCCTATTTACTTTCCGCATGATTAAAATATGATTACCATAAATGCCATAACTGCAACTGCTTATTCCGCATTGTTAGCCTTTATCCTTCCTTGTTATTATCCTGCATTATTATTTGCATTTGCGGTGGCTTGTGAGTACTTTTTGTACTCATACCCGTTGGACCCACAGAGAATGCTTATCTTGAAGACGGTCTGGAGTAGCGACCCAGTCGAGAAGAAAGATCCTGAAGAAGACGTTCGTCATGCCGCTGTTTAATTATCTTATTACCGTTTTTATTAAACCAATGTTGTAATAAATATGGTCTGCGTACCCTGGATTTTATCGTATGTACGTTGTCGCATGATGAACCTCTGTATTATTGTTTTTCTATGGAAATTCAATAATGTCTCGATTTTGATAAATCGGGGCGCTACAGGCACCGACGCGTCGGGACACCATATGAAACCTATAAGAGGGTGCTGTTGAGTCGGGGAGGACCATATGGAAGGTTTTGGCACGAGTTTCCCGTGAAATGGGTCATCTCGTTACACTTTGATGTAAGTGATGAGTGCGTGCCTTGTGGGTACAGTGGTACATCTCTGATCAGAGTAAAATCAATCTTTTCGAAAAGCCGAGCCCACGGTCAAGGGCGGGTTGTGTGACTACTCGCAGTTAGTTTACAATTGGTTGACTGTTTGAGTTATTCATGGCATGTAAGGACTGTTGTGCGAGGAGGTGAAACGTACTCCTCGAGTTAGAAGATGATGATGCATACACATGTTTACTTTTCAGTACTAATAAATTGACCACACTTAATGCTTTACAAATATGCTGCTTCCGCAAAACTAGCCACTTTCTCCCTTGTTATTTACCTTGCATTATAATTGCATTCGGTGGCTTGCTGAGTACATCCGTACTCACCCCGTTGACTTACAACATCAGAGCCCGTCTACTACGAGGAGGATGAAGGTCTGGAGTAGCGACCCAGTCAAGGCGAGACTGGAAGGAGGCGTTCATCTAGGACCCTTATTTTATTAGTTTCTCTTCATCTTTATTCACTTTTGTACTAATACGGTCTACGAACCGTGAATGATTTGCTCGTATTGTACGTGGTCGCATGATGAACGTCTTGATTTATTGATTTTCTATGGAATTTCAATAAAGTCCTGATTTATTAAATCGGGGCGCGACATAAAGTGATGTGGACGGCTCAGATTAAAACATTGAACCGGTACGCATCGTGCGGCCCAGATGCGATGCGGGATTTTAAATCTAGCGAACGGCTCAGATTAGAACATACCCCTTCGTCGAGATCTAACGGATCCGATTAAATCGCACGAGGGACTTAATCATCACCGTCGGATCCAGATCGCACGGTCGCGCGTGAATCCGACACGGCACAGTTACTCAGCCCGTGCCGGTCGTCTTCTCCGGCGATGGCGAGCGGGCCAGAGGCCACGGCGAGCGACGGCGGCCCTAGCTAGAACTAGAAACAGAAAGAGGATGCCTAGGGGAACACGGGGGTGCCTTTGCGGTGGTCCGAGGTCGACGGGGCATGGCCGGCGGTGAGGGTAGACGACGAGGTGGTTCGGGTCCTTATCGACGACGGCGATCCGACGAGGTTTGGCATCGACGGAGGGGTGGTCGGGGTCGGTGTCGTCCTTGCGGTCACAATGGTTGTCCAAGAGATTGAGCAGAATAAGTTGGACCTCAAGAAGAGGAAGATGATTGTGTTCAAGCATCATTAGGAGAACCCTCAGAGGCCTCGGCCCATCTACAGGCCGCCTCACGTCGCTGGTGGATCCAACGCCGGGCATCCCCGCCCCGCTCCACCAGCTCCGGCCGCTCAACCGACGCCTGCCAGGGGAAGCCGGTCGTCTGCTTCAACTGCCGGAAGGAAGGGCACTACGCACATCAGTGTCCTCACCCCAAGCAGCATCAAGGCGCAGCACCCAACCAGGTGGTGCGTGCCCGCATCAACCACATCAACGCGGAGGAAGCTCAGGAAGATTCTGAAGTTGTACTCGGTACGTTTACCGCCAATTCCATACCAGCTATAATACTATTTGACTCCGGGGCAACACACTCTTTCATCTCGGAGGATTTTGTGAAAACAAACGACTTGGAAGTGCTCCCTCTACCAGCCCCCATGATGATTGCCACCCCAGGAAATAAAACCTTAGCCCACTTGTTCAGCCCTAAGGTAAGAATAGAGATTCAAGGGATATTATTCTGGGCCGAACCAGTCCTCATTAAGTGTACCAGACTCAACCTCATCCTAGGGATGGATTGGTTGATGAAGCACAAGGGAGTGATCAATTGTGCCAGCAAGTCCGTAACTGTGACCAACCCCGAAGGCGAAGCCGTCACTTTTTGGATGACCAACCGCAAACCTCGTGAGGTGTCTCTCCACTCACTAGCCCTAGAGGAAGTGCCCGTAGTCAAGGAGTACATGGACGTCTTTCTAGAGGACCTGCCAGGAATGCCTCCCAAGCGGGACATCGAATTCAGAATCGAGCTTGTCCTCGGGACCACTCCAATCTCCAAGCGCCCATACCGGATGGCCGCCAATGAACTAGCCGAAGTTAAGAGCAACATCGAAGACCTGGAACAAAAAGGGTACATCCGACCGAGTACCTCACCCTGGGGTGCACCGGTCATCTTCACCATGAAGAAGGACAAGACTAAAAGGATGTGTGGACTATAGGGCCCTGAACGATGTAACCATCAAGAACAAGTATCCATTGCCTCGGATCGACGACCTGTTCGATCAGCTGAAAGGATCCTCGGTGTTTTCCAAGATTGACCTAAGATTAGGTTATCACCAATTGAGGATTAGAGAGGAATACATCCTCAAGACTGCCTTCACCTCTCGCTATGGACTCTACGAGTATACTATGATGTCATTCGAACTCACGAATGCCTCGGCCTTTTTCATGAACATGATGAACAATGTATTCATGGAGTTCTGCGATAAGTTCATCGTGGTATTCATCGACGATATCCTCGTCTACTCCAAGACCAAGGAAGAACATGAAACCCACCTCCGTCTGACCCTCGGAAAGCTAAGGGAACATCAATTGTACGCCAAATACAGCAAGTGTGAGTTTTGGTCGTCTGAGGTGAAGTTCCTTGGTCATGTCATATCTGCTGGAGGAATAGATGTGGACCGTGGACCCAACCACCGTAGAAGCAGTGACCAACTGGCTACAACCCTTGAACGTGACCGAGATCCGAAGTTTTCTCGGATCAGCCGGATACTACCGCCGGTTCATCGAGAACTTTTCAAAGATAGCCAAGCCTATGATCAGGCTGTTGCGGAAGTAAGTAAAGTTTGAATGGACCCCAGATTGTGAAGAATGCTTCCAAACCCTTAAGAAGAAACTTGTGTCAGCCCCAATTCTGACCCTGCCAGGCATCCCGAAGGACTTCCATGTCTATCTTGATGCCTCTCGTCAAGGATTGGGATGTGTCTTGATGCAAGATGGGAAGGTGATATCTTACGCCTCTCGACAGCTGAGACCACATGAGCTGAATTACCCGACCACGACCTGGAATTGGCAGCTGTGGTTCATGCCTTGAAGATATGGAGACATTACCTTGTGGGGAATCGGTGCGAGGTCTTCACCGACCACAAGAGCCTCAAGTATATATTCACCCAACCGGACCTGAACCTTAGGCAAAGGAGATGGTTGGAATTGATCAAGGATTATGACTTGGGCATCCATTATCATCCAGGCAAGGCCAATGTAGTGGCAGACACCCTTAGTCGAAAAGGGTACTGCAATGCCATCATGATACAGGACCAGGCCCCCTTGCTATATAAGGTGTCGTTTGGTTTGGAGACAAAGTGGGATGGGATGGTTTTGTCCCAGTTTTTTGGATGGAATCGTCCCATCTCGTGTTTGGTTATGAGGGATGGGGATGTTCTAGTTTAATGTTTGGTTGGTGGGTTGAGAGAAACGAGATTCTACCTTGGAACCTCCGTCCCGCACCAAAACACCTTCCGTCCGTTTCAAAATCTCCGTCCCATCCCTAAAACCTTCATGTTGGAACCTTCGGTCCACCGTGGAACCTCTAACCCAGTCTCGGAGCCTCCGAGCATGAGGTGGGATGAGCTCGTCCCTTTATTTTTGGGGGACGAGTTCGTCTCGAATATTGGAGGAATATTCCTTAGTGGGACGACTCCGTCCCACCTGACTCCAAACCAAACACTATAAAAAACGGGACCGTCCTGTACCATCTGTCGCGCCCCGATTTAATAAATCAGGACCTTTATTGAAATTCCAAAGAAAATCAATAAACCAAGACGTTCATAAAGCGACCACGTACAATACGGGCAATCATTCACGGTTCGTAGACCGCATTAATACAAAAGTGAATGAAAGTGAAGAGAAACTAATAAAATAAGGGGTCCTAGATGAACGCCTCCTTCCAGTCTCGCCTTGACTGGGTCGCTACTCCAGACCTTCATCCTCCTCATAGTAGATTGGCTCTGATGGTGTAAGTCAACGGGGTGAGTACAGATGTACTCAGCAAGCCACCGAATGCAAGTATAAATGCAAGATAATAACAAGGGAGATAGTGGCTAGTTTAGCGGAAGCAGCATATTTGTAAAGCATTTAATGTGAGCATTTTATTTGTACGGAAAAGTAAACATGTGAATGCATCATCCTCATCTTCTAACTCGAGGAGTACGTTTCACCTCCTCGCACAACAGTCCTTACATGTCATGAATAACTCATCCATTCAAACAATTGTAAACTAACTGCGAGTAGTCACACAACCCGCCCTTGACCGTGGGCTCGGCTTTTCGAAAAGATTGATTTTACTCTGATCAGAGATGTACCACTGTACCCACAAGGCACGCACTCATCTCTTACACCGAAGTGTAACGAGATGACCCATCACACGGGAACTCGTGCCAAAACCTTCCATATGGTCTTCCCCGACTCAACAGCACCCTCTTATAGGTTTCGTACCGTGTCTCGCCATGTCGAGTTTCCACAATACCCCCTCTTGAGCCATCGTCGGTACAAGGCGCCCTGAGGGCTAGCCCCTTGCCCCCTCCTCTATGGTGCCGTGAGACGGAGTGTTCCACACTTCCAGTTAGGACTTACCCATTAGACTTGTGGTTGGTACGGAAGTGCTTTGCAACAGATCCCGCAGACCGGTCCTTATAGTGCCCCGGGTGCGACATACCAGAACCCGAGCTTGCACCCGGAACCCACCATACTTATAACACACCTAACTCCAACAGAGTCCAGAGACAAGAATAACAGGGTATTTCATATACCAGAATCCATCTACTCTACGACTCATTCTTTATATCCTATAGCAGTTATGCCGGTACATTGGGCACTAGCTAATATAATATTTGTAGAGTGACAAGGAGTTGAGGCTCAATAAGCATGGCTTGGGTTTGCACACAAGGACGGGGATCTAATGAATATAAGTGTAAGGCTTGATCTTTGACTAATGCAATATTAACCTATGTGTTATAGCGATAATTTATTAAAATCATGGGCTCAATGATGATCAACTGTTTCCACAGAGGTGGTCGATGACTTGCCTTGATCAGCAAAGGGTGATGGAGGAACCTCGGGGTAGAACTCCTGCTCCTCGACGAACTCGTAGTCTTCTCGTTACGGAAAAATAAATAATACATTCAATAAACAGATAAAAATTCACCCAATATTAAACATACACATTTGTGGGTTTTATTATGTGAAGTAATATTTTTAATATTTCAAGGTTCTGTTCAAAACAGTAAAGTTTAATATTTTAGAATTTTTCCCAATTTATTTTCTGTATTATTAATTTCAACCCTAAGGGATTTTTATCCATTTATTTATTAATAATATTTTGGACAACAGAAACATACTGTTTTTATGGCACTATTGTGTAGAGAATAATATTCTGGTTCTAACAAAATTTGAATGGTGAAATTTGGAGTTAAAATGAGCAAGATATGAATTTTTGAAGTTTAAACTATTTTCTGGATTTTATTTAAACAGAAAAATTAGTCCCTGGTCCACGGTGAACCAGGTTCACCGTGAACCCGTGACTATTCGCGTGGACCGGGCCAACCAGGACCGTCGGATCTTGATCCGGCGATCGGGCGCGGGGCGGGATCCCTTTAATGAAAACGGACGGCTAGGATTAGATCCCGCGAACCGGTATGACGTGGACGCACCAGATTGCTTCAGCATTTTAAGTCGCGATCGACGGCTGTAAGCGCTCGGTACCGCTTTGATCAGATCCGAGGGCCCTGATTAAATCCCGGAGGGATTTAATCGTAGCCCTCCGATCACGATCGGACGGCTGTGGGTGCGTCCGGCACGGCACGTGCGTAAGGGGTACGCACCCCTCTTCGTCTCCGGCGACGGCGGCTCGGGTGCGGCCACGGCGGCGACGACGAGGGCCCAGGAGCCTAGCGAAAACCAAAAATGGAACCAGGGGGTCGAGACGGTCTCGGCCATACCTTCGGTGGCGACGGCGGGCGACGAATGGCGACGGCGGCGAGGGTAGACGGTGAAGGTAGTTCGGGAGCTTGACGGTGACGAAGATCCGGCGGGTTCCAAGGCCAGCGGAGTGGTGGCCGGGGATGAGGGGTCGTCGACGGTCACGAAGGTGGCGGTGGCTAGGGCTAAGAGGGCCGGGGTCGACGGCGAGGGCTCGCCGGAGGCGAAGCAGAGCCGAAGGTCGAAAAAGAGGCGGCGGCGCTCTGTTTTCGCACGAGGAGGGCTGGGAGTGTGTGGGCTGAGGGCGGTGGTCGTGGAGGGTTTTTATAGGGGGTCGCCGGCGTTTGGATGGCAGGGAACCGAGGGCTTCCCGAGAGCTCCGGTGATCTCTTTCCAAGCTTTGGGTGGCTTTCCAAAGGCGTGAAAACGCGTCGCCATGGATGGAAGGGAGGCGGTGGTATGCGGGGAAGGTGATCCGGGGGTGATCCGGGCGATCGCGGGCGGCCGGCGGCGAGGAACAGAAGGTGATCGCCGGGAGAAAGGAAGGGGGCGATCCCCTTCCATCGGAGACGAAGCACCTGACAGGTGGCCCCCACCTGTCAGCGGGCGAAACAGAAAAGGAAGGGCCGACAGGCGGGCCACGGCTGTCAGAGAGAGGGAGGCGGAGGTGTGAGACTGCCATGTGGGGTCAGGCGGGGCACGGTGGGAGAGAGGGAAGCGGGGGAACGCGCCGACAGGCGGGTCCCACATGTCAGTGGCTCATGGCTTGGATTGGGCCGGGCTCAGGGTGGTTTGGAGGTTGAGGCCTGTTAAGGTTTTAATATCTTTTTCGATTTAAAATAATTCGAGTAATTCATTTATTTGATTAAGGGTTGAATCACTGTTGGTAAAAATTTGTAAAAATTCCTAAAATTATATCTTGGGCACTAGTTCATCTCATAAAATTTTCAGGTCCATATTTTGTATATTTCTCCCTGTTTGGCTTTATTTGGGTTCTTTTATGATTTTCCTTTAATAAATAAATCCAGAAATGATTTAAATAATATTTTCTTTTATTTTATTTCTTTTAATTTCTGGGGTGTTACACCATCCCACCTCGTCTCTCGAACCAAACGCCACCTAAGGAAATGGAAAGACTGAATCTAGGGATCGCCACCCGAGCGTATCTCGCTGCTTTAGAGACTAGACCTGTCTTAATAGGCCAGATCCAAGAAACACAGAAGGAAGATCCAGACATCTTGGAGATCCAACAGAACACGCGGAAGGGTAAAGCCCCCAGATTCTCCGAGGACGAGCATGGTACCATATGGTTCAGAAACCGGATATGCGTACCCGACAAGCCTGAGTTGAAGACTCTCATCCTTCAAGAAACCCACGATACTCTATACTCCATACATCCCGGGAGTACAAAGATATATCAAGACCTAAAGGAGAAATATTGGTGGGTCAGCATGAAGAGGGAAATAGCTGAGTATGTGGCCAAGTGCGACACATGCCGGCGAGTCAAGGCAGAGCACCAGAGACCTGCTGGACTGTTGCAACCCCTCAAAGTTCCCGAATGGAAGTGGGAAGAAATAGGAATGGACTTCATCATGGGACTGCCCACGACCCAAGCCGGTCATGATTCTATCTGGGTGATCATCAACCGACTCACCAAAGTAGCACACTTTATCCCCGTCAAGACAACTTACACCGTCGCAAAGTTGGCTGAGTTGTATATGACCCTGATTGTGTGCCTGCACGGGGTGCCGAAGGAGATTGTATCTGACCGTGGTAGTCAGTTTACCTCTAAGTTTTGGAAGAACCTTCAAGAGGAACTCGGCACCCGGCTAAACTTTAGCACCGCCTATCATCCACAGACTGATGGTCAAACTGAAAAGGTCAACCAGGTATTGGAGGATATGCTTAGAGCTTGCGCTCTAGACTTTGGTGGAATGTGGGACAAGAACTTGCCTTATGCGGAGTTCTCCTACAACAACAGTATCAAGTTAGCCTGCAGATGTCCCCATTTAAAGCACTTTATGGGCGCAAGTGCAGAACGCCGTTGCTCTGGGATCAGACCGGAGAGTCACGGCTGTTTGGGACATATATATTGAGAGAAGCCAAAGAGAAGGTCAAGATCATCAGGGACAGATTGAAGATAGCCCAGTCCCGACAAAAGAGCTACGCCGATAACCGACAAAGAGACCTAACCTTTGAGGAGGGTAATCATGTCTACCTCCGAGTCACACCCCTCCGTGGCACTCAAAGGATCAACATGAGAGGCAAGTTAGCACCCCACAATGTCGGACCTTTCCAGATCCTCTGACGGCAAGGAGAAGTGGCATATCATCTTGAACTACCCCCATCTTTAGCGGGAGTCCATGATGTGTTCCACATCTCTTAGCTGAAGAAGTGTCTCCGTGTGCCCGCCGAACAAGCTGACCTCCAACAACTCAACGTCCAAGAAGACTTGACCTACATTGAGAAACCTGTCAAGATCCTGGAGACTAAGGAAAGAGTAACCAGGAGCCGTGTGGTTCACTTCTGCAAGGTTCAGTGGGACAACCACCCCGTTGAAGAAGCCACATGGGAAAAAGAAGACGAGTTGAAAGCCCAATACCCCGAGTTATTCGAGTAGCGTTCCAATCTCGAGGACGAGATTCTTTGTAAGGGGGATAGGTTTGTAACAACCCAAATTTTTAGAGAAATAAAAATTACCATTTATTATATTTTTATGGAATTAATTAATTTGGAAATACCTTTAATGCCCTTCTTAGCTTATTTGAGCTAGAACCTAGGTGAAATGACCAAACCAGAGGCTAGAAAATTTTGTATATGATCCCAAGGCCAAGATATATTTTTGAGAATTTTTTAAAAAAATTATCACCCTTGGAAGAAGCCCAAATATTTTAAACTAATTTATGTAATTATTTTTATTTGGAAAAGAATTGAAACAGTAACAGGCCTTTTTCCTCCATTCTCCCTCCACCGGCCGGCCCAGCCCACTTTCCTCCCCGCACCCGTTCTGACAGGAGGACCCTACCCGTCAGTGACCCCTCCCCCACCGTGCGCGCGCCCGACAACCCGACCCCACCTATCGGCGCCAATCCCCTCTCGGCCGAGCCCGACACCACCCGTCAGTCCCGCACGTTGCCATGCCCGCGCCCATTGCCCGGTGGCCCCCACCTGTCAGATCCATCTTCCCCGCAGGATCCGCCCCCAAATCCCTCCCTCTCGTCGGCTGAAGCCCTAACCCTGCCTCGAATCCGCCCTCGCCGGCCCCCTCCCTTTAATTCGTTGCCGACATTGAATTCCCCGCGTCCCGCCGACCATTTCTCCCATTACTCCACCGCGTCATCGCCCCGGAACCGTCATCCGCATGCATGGAAAGAGGCTCGCCAGCGTTGAAGCGCTTTTATTCTCGGCCTCCCTCAATTGCGCCCCCTCTGCCCCCGCCGGTGACCCTATTTAAGCCCCCTGGTACCCCGCATCCACCCCTCGCTAGAAATTGCACCGGAACCAAACCGAACGACCGTGACGCTCACTTTAACACCACTCCACCGCCCTCACTCTAGCTGTCGCTCGCCGTCACCGGAGCCCACCTTCCTCCTCGATGACCGCACCACCGTAACCGTCGTGACCTCCCTGACCTTGGCCACCACTCCGACGTCGACGAACCCTGCCGGAGCACCATCGCCGATGAGGACTCGAACTCCTTCGCTTCTCCCGCTCATCGCCGGCCACACTTCGATGACCTCTCATCTCGCCTAAGGTACCCTCGTGATCCCCGTAGTCCCCTCCGTCCATTTTAGCCCTTAGATCCAGCCGCCACCGCTCGTCGTGGCCCCTGGCCCGCTCGCCATCGCCGGAGAAGACGACCGGCGCGGGTAAAATACCTGTGCCGTGTCGAATTCGTCCCCGACCACGCAATCATGATCTGACGACCGTGATTAAATCGATCCTTCGGTTTAATCCACGCCGTCAGATCTGAGCGAAGCGGTACAGTGCGATCTCGTGTGTCCGTTGGTATTTAAAACCCTCGATGGATCTGGACAGTCTATCGCGTACCGGTTCGATGTTTTAATCCTAGCCGTCCATGTCAACTTAACTCCCCCGCCTCGCCCGTGGCCGCCCGATCGCGATCCAATGGTGGATCTTGATTCGGCGCACGCGCACAGTGCGCGGGTTCACGGTGAACCCGGTTCACCGTGGACCGACGCCTGTATTTAGATTTAAATTAATTTCTAGAAATAGTTTTAAACTTATAAAATTCATATCTAGCGCATTTTAACTCCTAAAATTACCATTTCAATTCCAGAAAATTCATAATTTTATTCTCTACATGTTAATGCAATAAAAACAGTAGGTTTATATTGAGTATTTTGTTTTTGTTTAATAATATATTCAAATGCACTTTAGGGTAAATTACCAATTTGGTTCATTTCAATTTTAGAAAAAATTATCTTTTATTCTTTTCATGTTAGTCTAATAAAACCACTAGGTTTACACTGAACCTCCTATTTTAAATTAGTTAGAAAATTTAAAATACATTAGTTTACATTATTATCCCTTTTAGAAACGCCATTATTTCATTAAAAATTCATTTTAAAATGTTCTTAAGATAAACTTCAGAAAGTTAATAACTTTATTTTCCTTAGTTCAAACCAAATAAAAAACTATATGCCTATTGTGTGGATTTTGTATTGTTTATTGAATGTTATGTTTGTTGGACCGGAAACGGCGACTAGAGGGGGGGTGAATGGAAGCTTTTAAAAAACTTGGGCTAAAAATAACCTTCTGTTTTAATTCAGTCTACTGTGGAACAGGCTTCGAACACACCCTCCGAACGCAGGCTTCGCAAGGAGTAAAAGTCCGAAGTCAAGCAGACTTCGCTCCACCCACAACCCCGAAAACAACTCTGCTAAGTCAGTGCGGGCTCCGCACACAGGGTGCTTTGAGTAGGCTTCGCACTTCACCCTTCGCAAGAGTGGACTACCCTCTAAGGACTTTGACCTAATACTTAGCGACAACAACTGGTGCTGGGCTTCGTACTGCGAAGGTCTAAACGCACACTATGTGGACTTCGCTAAGGGCTTCGACACGAGAAGCAAAACGGGCTTCGATCAGGGCTTCGCTAGTAAGCAGTGAGGTCTAGCCTCCTGTTACACAGAGCGAACGCACACCGAAAAGCACACTTCGCACAAGACACACTTTGCCTAGACAGGCTTCGGTGCACTACTACTAGCGAGGTATGCAAACAAGCTCAAGCAGAAAAATGAACACAGAAGCAGGGCTTCGCTGCTTGAACAAGGAACACAATAAATGAACTCAGGATGAATACAACGTGTGGTGGCTAGTACAGGAGCTCAACAGTAAATGCTCAAAGTGTTAAATGTTACCTACCCAGCCCCCATATTTATAGCCACAATTCACCCAAGTGAATTGACTACTTTACCCCTAGGGTTTACATTGGTTTTGTATCTACAGAACAGAGGGGTACAAAAGGTAGTCAACTTTATTCTGGAGGCTTCTCTGTCAGCTTTTCAGAGGGGATAGCGTCAGCTTTTTGCAGAGCAGACAATGTCAGCCTTTGCAGTCTTTGACCTTTCTGAAGCCCCCCTTCGCACGCGAGGGGTGCGGTAGCTTCGGCAAGAAGCCTTGAGCCCAACGGCCTTCGCTTCACCGAAGATAGCCTCCGATACAGTGACGGTTTTGAGCCGAAGCCGTCAAAGCCCTTGGGCCTTCGCACCACCACCTCCGGAGTGGACCACCACGGCTTCGCAGCTTCTCCCAGCTCGAACTCTGTCAGTCCGTGTACCGAAGCCATGCATGGCCGAAGTACCACAAGTCAACCTTACTCCGGAGCTAGCCTCGCTCCGAAGCCTGCTTCACTCCGAAGCCCCACCTTCGGAGTACCACCCTTCGAAGTCCCTCCTTCGTCCAAGGCCTCCGCATGAAGCATTCCATGAGCACTTCATCGCAGTGTCTCTCCCCGAGCACACTCCTCGACGAGCCTCACCCGGACCATGCCTTTGATGCACCTCGACTTCTGAGACCTTCGTCGGGTACCTTCGAGTGTCTCCCTCCGGAGCACACCTCGAACACCTTGCCTCTGTTGAGGACTTGATCCACCATACTCCGAAGTCACCCCATCCAGAGTACCCTTCGAAGTGCCTCGACTCCAAGGACTTTATCTCGGAGTACCTTCACCCGGAGCCACGCTCCGCATTTACTGCCTTC
Source organism: Zizania palustris (assembly GCA_019279435.1). NCBI lineage: Eukaryota > Viridiplantae > Streptophyta > Magnoliopsida > Poales > Poaceae > Zizania > Zizania palustris. The sequence continues at coordinate 7,467 of JAAALK010001803.1, read as the reverse complement.
TCCTGGTGCACCTCGACCCGAGGTCTGACCTAGACCCCTTCGCAGCCACCGTGACGGAGCTCCCCGCTCCCCTGGCATCAAGGCTCCCGCTTGACCCAGGTTCACCTGCTACGAACCATCCGTCACCTCCGAAGTCCCCTGCGCACCATAGACAAGCAGACAAGTGTATCCAGTACTCCGGAGACCTCTCCGGGTTAGCAACCTTCAGCACACACTCCAGTGTACCGCCCAAAGTACCGAGACCTTCGGTACAAACCCAGTCATCGTGTACTGTCGGACCCCTCCGACAGGCACACTCCGCTGCAACAGCTGCAGCAACCAAGTCCACCGAACCCTTCGGTGAAAATACCTCCGAACCCCTTCGGAGGTACCCCTTCGAACCAGAGGTTAAACACAGTCAATCACTCATCACAGACTCTGAAACCAACCCTTGGTTTCTCAATGTTTATTATTCATGTTGAAAGGACTACGACGCCACCGAGGAGCCGTAATATTACCCGTAGGTTCCCCGTCGCCTTTCGCTGAACAAGGCAAGTCACCAAACAAATCTTTTGAGCATATTTAACCCATGCTTTACTAAACTATCGCTAAAACACATAGGATATACATGCATTAGTCAAATGAAACCCTTACAATATATTTATTAGGATCTCCCGACCTTGATGTGCAACCCAAGCCATGCTATCTAGCCTAAACTCCTTGTCACCATATGATTAGTATTATTAGCTAGTGTCCAATGTATTGACACGATTGCTATAGGATTAAAAATGAGTCGTAGCGATTGGAATCTAGTATATGATCCATGTTATTCTTATCTCTGGAATGTTGTTGGTGATAGAATTATGGTTGAGAGTGTATGCATGGTGGGTTTCGGGTGCAAGCTAGGGCATTGGTAGGTAGCACCCAGGGCACTATAAGGACCGGTCTGCGGAATCCGTTGCAGTACACTTCGTACTAACCACAAGTCTAATGGGTAAGTCCTAACTAAGGTAAGGGATGTTCCAAACCGAGGCCACCACTTGGAGATGGGTCAAGCAGCACCTGCGGGTGACTTGTACCGACGCGGCGCAAAAGGGGGTGCGACGTTAGCCAGGATGCGGCCCGGCGCGCCGGCGAAACCTAGAGTGGGTGGTTATCGCTAGGAGCATTTCATGCTGAGGTTTTGGCACGAGTTCCCGTGGTATGGGTCATCTCGTTACACTTTGGTGTTTGGGATGAGTGTGTGCCTTGTGGGTACAGTGGTACACCTCTGATCAGAGTCATAAATCTTTTCAAAAAGCCGAGCCCACGGTCAAGGGCGGGTTGCGTGACATCCCACAGTTAGTTTACTTTTAAATTAATGTGCATGATGATTTGGCATGTAAGGACTGTTGTGCGAGGAGGGAAAACGTACTCCTCAAGTTAGATGGTATTATGATGTTCATGTTTATTATTCCGCACGAATAACTTTGACTACACTAAAAGCAATAACTGAAAAATGTACTTTTCCGCACTTTTAGACATTACCATTCCTTTGTTATTACCTTGAATTACTATTTGCATTTGCGGTGGCTTGTTGAGTACTCTTTGTACTCATACCCGTTGGACACACACTTCAGAGGATGCCTACTACGAGGATGGTCTGGAGTAGCGACCCAGTCAAGAAGAAGATCCTGAAGAGGGCGTTTGTCATGCTTTTATTTACTTATTTTAATTTTACTCTTTTGTAATAATTATGGTCTGCGTACCACGGATGATTGCTCGTATGTACATGTCGCATGATGAACCTCTTGTATTATTGTTTTTCTTTGGAAATTCAATAATGTTCCGATTTCGATAAATCGGGGCGTCACAATAATGATGACAGGACTTCCGGGGCCGCAACTCTTTTCAAAATCTTTGTCGAGTGCTTGTGACATGGCACTCGGCAAACATACAGATTCACCGAGTGTAACCATGTTACCAAGTGTATTTCAGGGTACACTCGGCAAAGATTGTTTTGCTGAGTGCCCAATAGAATGCACTCGGCAAACCGTAGGGCACTCGACAAACTATCTGTTTCTCGTAGTGCCACTATCATCGTTGTCCACTTTTATGGCAGTTGGGGTCTTCTCATCACCAAAGTTAGTGTAGAATTTTGCCATAACAGTCAATGAGGCATGTCCCACTATTATTACCAAATAGTCCCCTTGTGTTAGGCCACCTCTTCGGCTAAATTCAGCTCACCCTTTGTGGAGGCATATCGTACCGCCGCCCCACAGCTCACAACCTCAACCTCAGTGGTGTACCCATTTCTTGTCGTTATTTTGAGGGTGTCGCCAGCACGAATGTTATTGACCTCACAAAATCTTTTTGATAAATACTACAACAGTAACAGATGTGCTTCAGTTTGTTAACACATGAATAAACAGGACATGCAATGTAAAAAACTATAACTAAACCTAGTGACGCCCGTCGTGAACTAGGTGATTGATCTTTATTAAGAAACTATCAAGAACATAGGTTGGTACTTGTAGATCGTTTGGAATACTTGACATAGCCTAATTCACAAATTTCGGATAAATGATTTTATAAAGTGAAAATTAATAGTAAGAATGAACAAACTTATGAGATTATTGATAATGCAACCGATGAAGGCGACAGAGGGCACGAGCGACAGAGCGATGAGAGCACGACAAAGGCGACGGTGGCAGCACCAGGAGTGTAGAGTTAGGGTTACGTGAAATTAAAGCATGATGATTCAACTTCGATGCCCTATCTATTTATTAGTGGGAGTCGTCATCAGTGACGGGTGATAAACTTCTTTAGTGATGGGTCAAAATATAATTCATTACTATAGGAGAGATCTTTAGTGACGGGTCATACAATGACCCGTCACTAATGAGGGTACCCCTTTTTTAGTGACGGGTCCAATTACGACCCATCACTAATAACGCAGCGTTACTGACATGTGTAAAATTATCTATCACTCAAAGTATATTACTGACGCATGTCTTTTATCCAATACTAAAGCTGCGTCACTAAAGACCGTTTTTATGGTAGTGAAGTACTATCGAGATATAATCTCGGGTACCCTCCTCAGTGGTTTTAAGCATTAATCATCCAATGGCTGGCTTTCCCCAGAAGACTGACGGAAGGGGCCCGAATCCCCTAAGTTTCGCACTCGGGAAAGATACCTCCCGACCATTCCAACAGTCGGTTTTAAAGGCCATGCCATCATTAACCGCCATGAAGACCATTATCAGCTATAGCGGTTATCTTAATTAGTTACTCCCCACTACTTGGTCATTTCTCCGGTTGTTAATGGAGAGAGTTATCATCATTTGTAACCACTGATTGTATAAAGGCATCAGAGGGACCTTGCAATAGGAAAGTAAGTAAGTAAGTAAGTCACGATGGAAATTTTGAGAGGACAAGTCTTGCATATATATATAGAGAGAATTCCCTTGTTTTCCCTTTTCCGCCTCAGATCTTGAGGTAACCATTGAATCGTACACAACGACAAGTACTCTATATCAACAGAAAGGGTATTTCATTAATGGTAAAGGTGAGTATTTTCTACAAAAAGTTGGCTGCGATAATCTGTGGTACCCCCAACTTCTTGTTTGCACTGTAAAAATATGCAAATTTTGAAAAAGTTGGGTGCCCAAAAGAACTGTTTGGTTCAGATTTCAGCTTCTGAGCCGGGAAGCTGGTTCAAAAATCTGAACCAAATAGACCCTTATAATGAGTGACCTCCTAAGAAGTAATCGTATCATATCCTTGCCAAAGCTAGGTGTATGTGGCCTTCTCCCACAAAATATATATGAAACATATTTTTCTACTATTTTTAGTTTTAAGTGGGTACCATTTAATTATTTGTCACTTATATAGACCATATGCGAGACCATCAGAATATATGAATGTAGGCCATATATTGACAAATAATTGAACACGCTTCTTAAAGATATATAGCAAATTATTAAATATCCCCACGAACACGCCAACCCTAGGGTAGGGCCAACAGTGCCACTACCCTAGGCCCCGGTAGATGTAGGGTGTATATTTTTGTATTCTCCATTCTGCTACTGTTTTATTGTCACGGCCGATGACACAGTAATACAATTGTACTCTAAATGCCTAATTGTTTATTGTACGATTAGATTAAGTTAAGCATTTAATTATTTAAGGGCTAATTAGTGATTATTTGATTAGACAGAATTTCAGATTTCAGAATAAGATACTGTTTTTTCGTTTGAATATTTGATCAACCTATTTTTTATATATTTTAACATAATGATGTTATCAAAAAAGTGTGATTTAGTGAGAAAATAAAAAAGTGAAAACAGGTAGATGAGTTGATACAATTATAAAGATAGTCTATATAAATTTTTTAAGAGTAATATAAGTATCTTAGGAGATCCAAATACGTTGATGATAGTTATGTGAAAAACCCTAAACAAGATAATATAATTTTTGAGATAATTTAATAGAGTTTTGTTACGGTATACCCGATACCTCTTAAGAGGTAATACTTAAGACTAATATGAACAATTGATTTTAGTTAGAATTAAAAATACTTGGTGACAGCTGGTAGATAATTGGAAAGTGAGTATAGAAATTAGAAAGTATGCGTAGAAAATTGAAAAGTTAGCGTAGAAAAATCAAGAGTGAAGAGGTAATCCTCTTTAATTCTAGCTATTAAATCAAAACAAATGGATGGTCCACAATATTTCTAATGTAACATAAAATTTATCATTTAATTTACGCATAGTATTTTGTATTAATATTATTGTTAGATCTCCACTAGATCTCGAAGAGGAAGACGAGCCGTGGTGGACGAACGCGAGCAGTCGCGTGGAGCGCTTCCCAAAAACCTTATTCGCCCTTTCCCGGTGTAGGATCTCGAAGGCGACGGGTTCCGAAGACCTGCTCTTTCGCTCAACGGTGCACGCCAATGAGAGGAACGGAGTAGTCTACGAACTATTTTGTTATGTCTTGCGCAGGGCAGTCGCTCGGTTTTAGTGGAGGAGAAATAGACGCGTGATCAGAGTGTCTCCACGTTCTCCACTAGTAACTGCTCCGAAGATGAATCAGAGTCGTTCCAAAAAATTACGCCCGCAGCAAAACGGAACTACAAAAGGGAGCCACGTCTGCACAAGCAATCGGAGCCGATTTCGACGGACCATTCACGCGCATGTCGTGCGCCCTGGCCCTGGCCCCAGCCCGGCGAGGCGAGCAAGTGCACGCGTGTGTTTCTCTAGTCTCCTCTCACCCACATGGGTCTAGTTGCAAGGAGAGCACCATTCCTTATAATGTTGTCTCCCTCTCCTAGAACTAGCAGGGTGGGACTAAAGGTTCACATGCTCCCTCTACATAATGATGGGTCTTTGAGATTTTTCCAAGAATTATTCTTCAAATAAACTTGGGCCAAACCCATTTATTCAACAAATTCTAGCTATTAAATCAAAACAAATGGATGTTCCTGGTTTAACATAAAATTTATCATTTAATTTACGCATAGTATTTTGTATTAATATTATTGTTAGATCTATGGCTTACATTTTGGTTCGAAATGCATGGACGGCGACCAAAATGTAGACCATCGCCGTCCACGAGGAGCTCTCGATTTCGAACCGGCTCATGCACTGCTTAGCTAGCTGGCTTTGCCCCCTCCCTGATCAGAGGCTGAGCTGTCCGTCGTCCACAGTCACGTTCGTTTTCTTTTAGCCTTTTACTGAGAAACTGACGCCACTACACAATGCCCGAAAGATGCGGCTGTCCTTCATCAGGCTATCAAATATGTAGTCACATCACATTTCCACTGCACATGCCGGAAAAATGTGCACGTGCAAACAGCTGCAAACTGTTAGCAACGTCCAAATATATATCCGTCGGTGAGAGCTGCAGCGCTATGGTATGTAGTTGCATGCATGTGCATATGGGCTATGCATGGCTCGATCGACACGGACTTTTTTTTTGACAGATCTAGGTTCCAAAGCGGGGTACGGAGTAGGGCTGAAGCACCGTTGTTCGTTAGTTGCGAATGTGGTAGATGCATGCATGCATGCATGCATGCATGCATGTGCGTGACTCTATGGTCCACACAGACTTCTTTGATGGATCTAGGGTTCAAAGGCGGGGTTGAGGATCTATTATATATTAAGAATCCATTTCACATAGGAATATAGTTGTATATTTAGATTTGGATCTTCTTTCGCTTAACATGTTATATGATGTGTGCTTATGCAGCTGCATGTGTTTCTTGATTTCTTATTATATTCTCTCCTTTCAAAGAGCATCTGTTCCTTGTATACTACTAATATACTTATTTATCGGTGCTTAAAACACATTGCATATCACATACATCATCGTTATTCTTGTTCTATTTGCTCTACTACGACTTATCTTATCGTTGGATTTGCTAGTCTAGAAGCCTTTACGGGATGTTTGGATCCGGGAGCTAAATTTTAGCTTGTGTCATATCGGATGTTTCGACATTAATTTGAAGGATTAAACGTGAACTAATTAAAAAATAATTGCAGAATCGGAGACTAAATCGCGAGACGAATTTTTTAAGCCTAATTAATCCATAATTAGCAAATGTTTACTATAGCATCATATTGTCAAATCATGATGTAATTAGACTCATTAGATTCGTCTCGTGAATAATCCTCCGATTATGAATGAGTTTGTAAATAGTCTATATTTAATACTCCAAAATAATATTTAGACATTAATTAGATGTGATAGAGGTTAAAAAATTTTAGCCCCGTCTAAACACCCCCTTAGTCGATGCTTCAAGGATCATATCGTTGAACGGGATGTTCAAGCTATGATGATGTTACCAGAACCAACATATCAACTATATGTAAAATGGACTGACCTACGTACGGTACACATGCATATTGAATATAATATGAGATGACCGGATGACCTAGAGCATGGCGTGCTATGTGCTCGTCGTATCTACATGGCCTATATAGAGACTAGTCCTAGACAAGGGAGTAGTGAGAGCGTTCTGCAAGCGTCCGCGCACCTTGCTCTAGGCTACCCTGATTAGTACTCTAGTGATCATGTTTCCACTCTATTTAGTCGTCCCGTACGATTACACATCATGTTCAGTGGCGAAGCTAGATCAAAAATGTAGGGGGCTAAGTTCAAAGGATCAAGGATTCAATACACTTTCTTAGTATAATTAGTTAATTTTGTTCAATATTTGTTCTTTGATTCATTAAATTCTCGCAATTTATTCTTGTATTATTGTGAGAACTAGCTTCATTCGTATTTATAATGTTTGAACTTGAATGATAAACGAACGGCGTTGTTTTATTTATATTCTTAACATAATATTTTAAGAAGTAATAAACAATAGAACATGCAATAAGTAGGGATGCACGGTGCAGAGCGGCACCGACCGCAGTAACGTAGTACGGTAGAATGCGGTCGACGTCTGCTTCAGGTGGCGTGGTCATGTGGGGGCCTAGTCAGAACGGAGGGGTGGCATGC
>JAAALK010000315.1:0-20299 GCA_019279435.1 Zizania palustris | reverse complement strand
GGGAAGTCTGCTAGGACTTGGGATTTGATAGCTGTCCTTGCCAGGAAAGATATGCCGAAGGGTGCTAGCTCTACTGCCCACTTTCCAATCCTTCCAGTGGAATCTTTGCTTCGGAGCATATCTCCTAAAGGATACGAAGTTGGTACAATTATATTATGAGCCAAAAAATAATGTCTTAGCTTCCTCGAAGCCATTATCAGAGCATAACGAACTTCTCAAGTTCGGAGTATCTTGTCTTCGCTCCTGACAATGCTTCGGATACAAAATAGACAGGATTTTGGACCAACTTCCCATTGATATCCGCTTCTCTGACAAGGACTGCGCTGACAGCTGAACCTGTAGCTGCAAGATACAGGAGTAGGGTTTCGTCCGCAATAGGCACTGTGAGTGTAGCAAGATTGCTGAGATAATCTTTAATATCTTCGAAGCTTTTCTGACACTCCGGTGTCCATGCAAAATCTTCGGACCCTTTCAAAGCTTTAAATATTGGCAAGCTCGTCTCCGCAGACCTTGATAAAAACCTGCTAAGTGCGGCCAGACGTCCAGTCAGCTTTTGCACTTGCTTTAAATTCTCCGGAGGAGCCATCTTCTGCAGCGCAGTTATTGAGTAGGGCTAGCTTCAATTCCCCTGCTTGAAACTAAGTACCCTAACAACTTTCCAGCCTTAGCTCCGAATATACATTTTTCGGGGTTAAGACGGATCCCACATGCCCGAAGGCTATTGAATGTTTCTGCTAAGTCTAGGCTATGTTGGTGCTTTAAAGCACTCTTTATTACAATATCATCCATATAGGCCTCTACATTACGGCCTAGTTGATGACCTAGAGCCTCAGCGACTAATCTTGAAAAAGTAGCCCCGGCATTTCTTAGGCCGAAGGGCATTCTTACATAGCAGAAGACTCCCGAAGGAGTTACAAATCTCGTCTTGATTTCATCTTCGCGCTTCAACCATATTTGATGATAACCAGAATACGCGTCAAGGAAGCTTAATAACTCCGAACCTGCAGTGGAGTCAACTAGTTGATCAATTCGGGGCATGGGGTAGGGGTCACGTGGGCACGCTTTATTCAAAGATGTGAAATCAATGCACATGCGCCACTTTCCGGAAGACTTTTTCCTGACGAAGACTGGGTTGGCTAACCATTCTGTGTGGGCCACTTCTCTGATAATCCCAGCCTTCAACAGTTTTTCAACTTCGTCCTTAGCTAGAGCAGCTCTCTCTGCGGACATCTTCCGGAGCCCTTGTCGAACAGGCCGGGCCTTCGGGTTTACAAGCAAACTGTGCTCAATAATATCCCGATCGACTCCGATGATATCTTCGTCAGACCAAGCGAAGACATCCAAATTTTCTTCCACGACTTTTTCCAAGGAGGTTGCAACTTCGGGAGGTAACTCTTTACCAAATTGAAAAGTGTATTCTTTACCATCTTTGACAATGATCTTCGTTGCAATCTCTCCTTCAGGGCTTGGTCTTGGAAACGACTTCTTCGAAGCTTCGGAGGAGGCTGAAAAAATTTCTTCATTATTTTGAACACTGTTTACTTGCCTCGGATCAAGAGGAGGACCATGACCATATTCTGCCCTCCGAGCCATGGCTTGATCTCCGAAGATTGTCAGGACTCCTGCTTGTGTGGGCATCTTCATGCACAAGTAGTTGTGATGCGCCACAGCTCCGAACTGATTCAACATGCCTCGTCCGAAGATGACATTATAAGCATACGGGGCATCTACCACATCAAAGATAACTTCTTCAGTTCGGGCTAGTAAACCTTCTCCGAAGGTTACTTCCAGGCCTATCTGGCCGAGTGCATCAAGCGGAGGTCCTGCGAAGCCTTGCAGAGGACGAGCCGCTGGGAGGAGATGCTTCCGGGAAATGCATAACTGATCGAAGGCTTGTACAAAGATGATATCTGTCGAGCTACCTCCGTCAATTAGCACCCTTCGGACTTCAGTCCCTGCAATATCAGCAGTGATAACCAATGGATCTGCATGCGGAAACTTAATACCAGCTGCATCCTCCGCAGAGAAAGATATTGGAACATGAGACCACTCCGGCATTGCAGCTGCAGATGACGAAGTCCCAATATGGCCTACTTCCCGAACGTACTCTCTTCGCTGTCTCTTGGACATGTGAGAAACCAAGGGTGGTTTCGGTGTATGTGATGAGTGATTGACTGGATTTTACCCTCTGTTCGAAGGGTACCTCCGAAGGGGCTTCGGAGGTGGTACCTCCGAAGGGTGTTCGGAGGTGTGTCACCGGAGTGTGTTCGGTGTTTGCTTGCTGCAGCTGCGCAGCGGAGTGTACCTGTCGGAGGGGTCCGGCAGTACGCAATGACTGGGTGTGTACCGAAGGCTTCGGTACTTTGGGCGGTACACCGGAGTGTGTGCCGGAGGATGCTAACCCGGAGAGGTCTCCGGAGTACTGGATACACTTGTTTGCTTGTCTGTGGTGCGCAGGGACTTCGGAGGCGACGGACAGGGTTCGAGCCAGGTGAACTTGGGTCAAGCGGGTGGCTTGATGCCAAGGGAGCGGGGAGCTCCGTCATGGTGGCTGCGAAGGTGGTCCGGGTCGGTCCTCGGGTCGAGGCGCGCCAGGTGAAGGCAGAGAGTGCGGAGTGTAGCTCCGGCTGAAGGTACTCCGAGACAAAGTCCTCGGAGGTGAGGCACTTCGAAGGTACTCCGAATGGAGTGACTTCGGAGTTGGTGGAACAAGTCCTCTGCGGAGGCAAGGTGTTCGAAGTGTGCTCCGGAGGGAGACACTCGAAGGTGGCCCGACGAAGGTCTCAGAAGTCGAGGTGCATCGAAGGCATGGTCCGGGTGAGGCTCGTCGAGGAGTGTGCTCGGAGTGAGACACTGCGACGATGTGCTCAAGGAATGCTTCATGCGGAGGCCTTGGACGAAGGAGAGACTTCGAAGGGTGGTACTCCGAAGGTGTGCTTCGGAGTGAGGATGACTTGAGGTGCTTCGGCCATGCATGGCTTCGGTACACGGACGGACGGTGTTCGAGCTCGGAGAAGCTGCGAAGCCGTGGTGATCCACTCCGGAGGTGGTGGTGCGAAGGCCCAAGGGCTTTGACGGCTTCGGCTCAAAACCGTCACTGTATCGAAGGTCTTCTTCGGCGGAGCGAAGGCCAACAGGCTGCAGGCTTCTCGCCGAAGCTTCCGCACCCCTCGCGTGCGAAGGGAGGTTCCAGAAGTCAACACTGTAAAGGCTGACACTGTCTGTTCTGAAAAAGGCTGACACTGTCCCCTCTGCAGCTGACAGAGAAGCCTCCAAAATAAAGGTGGACTACCTTTTGTACCCCTTAGTTCTGTAGAGACAAAATGGATGTAAACCCTAGGGGTAAAGTAGTCACTTCCTTAGGATGAAGCCGTGGGCTATAAATATGGGGGCTCGGTAGGTAACATTTAACACTTTGAGCATTTACTGTTGAGCTCCTGTAGCCACACTTCGATTGAATACATCCTGAGTTCATTTTCAGTGTTCCTTGTTCAAGCGGCGAAGCCCTGTTTGTCTTGTGCTTTTTGCTTGAGCTCGATCTACATACTTCGCTAGTTTAGTGCACCGAAGCCTGTTGAGGCGAAGGTTGTTTTTCGTGCGAGGTGTGTTTTGTCAGTGTGCTGTCGCTCTGTGTAACACGAGGCAAGACCTCGCTGCTTACTAGCGAAGCCCTGATCTTTTCCCGTTGTGCTTCTTGTGTCGAAGCCCTTAGCGTGGTCCGTTTTGTGTGCGTGTAGACCTTCGCGTACGAAGCCCAGCACCCGTTGCTGTCGCCAAGTACTTGGTCGAAGTCCACAGAGGGCTGTCCACTCCTGCGAAGGGTGAAGTGCGAAGACTGCTCAAAGCACCCTGTGTGCGGAGCCTGCACTGACTTAGCAGAGTAGATTTTCGGGGGTTGTAAGTGGAGCGAAGTCTTCTTGGCTTCGAACTTTTGCCACTCCGAAGCCTGTGTTCGAAGGTGTCGAAGTACCTCCGAACCAGACCTTCGAAGGTTGTGTTCGAAGCCTGTTCCGCAGAAGACTGAACAGAACCGAAGGCTAAGTTTTTAGCCCGAAATTTTAAATAGCTCCCATTCACCCCCCCTCTGGTCGCCGTTTCCGGTCCAACAATTGGTATCAGAGCAGGTTAAGATCACCAGTTGACCTTAACCGGTTTTGTGATCTGTTGGCGACATGGATAGAGGCAGTAAAATTCCTCTGTTCGATGGGACAGATTTTGCATACTGGAAGGTGCGCATGGAGGCTTATTTGTTAAGCCAAGGAAATGCAATTTGGGAGATTGTGGACTCACAATACTCCATCCCTGATACCCGCACCACTCAAACCGAAAAAGATCAGTACATTGCCAACTCGAAGGCAAGGAACATATTGTTCATTGGTTTGAGTCGGAGTGAGTTTGATAGGGTGCAGCACCTTAGGACTGCTAGGGAAATTTGGACAACGCTCACTATTTATCATGAGGGCTCTACTCAGATTAAGGCCAGGCGCCAAAGCACCTACAACCAACAGTATCAGCTGTTTGTGCAGGCACCTGGTGAATCTATAGATGCCATGTTTTCGCGCTTTGATGCTATAGTGAGTAACTTGCGATCCAACGGGACGCTTGCTTACAGTGATCACGATAGGGCTATCAAGCTTCTCTATGCTCTTGACCGTAGCATATGGGAGGTGAAGATATCCAGCATTGAGGAGTCCACAGGCTATGACACTCTAACCTGTGATGAACTCTTTAGCAAGCTGAAGTCCACAGAGATTGCCAAGGCATCTCTTGCAGTGCACAGAAGCTCTTTGCCACAGCCATTGGCATTGGTTTCTAGCACTAGCCGTGGCACCACTGCAGAACCAAGCACATCAGGCACTTGTGTTCTTGCAGATGGTTTTGCTTTGTCCTCCCTGGTCTCCGTCACAAAGGAGCAGGTGGATACTCTAGCAGATGACGAGCTTGCTCTCATTGCCCGGAGGTTCACCCGCTTTCATCATGAGAGACGGGATCAGCGGAGAAGTGGTTTTAGTGGCTGCTATGAATGTGGCGACACCTCTCACATCAAGGCCAATTGCCCCAAGGTCAAGAAGAGAGATGAGAGTGACCGCCCCAAATTCCACAAAAGGAGAGGAAGCCCTTTGTGAAGGGCAAGCGCGGCAAGATGGCTAAGAAAGTAGCCAAGGCCGCTTCCAGAGCTTTTGTTGCTGCTCTCAGCGACATCGACACATCCTCAACTGAGGAGTCGAGCTCTGAGGAGGAGGAGTCCCCAAGGAAGGAGGACAAGAAGGACAAGAAGGGACGTGACTTCACCGGCCTTTGCTTCATGGCCGACAGCGATCACAGCGGCGATGAGCTTGACTCATCTGAGGTAAACCTATCATCTGACCAGCTTCTAATTAAATTAGATGAGCTGAATGAAGTAGTGCTTGGTCAGGATAGATTACTTGTGCAAGCCGCTAGAGAAAGAAAAGACCTTAGACTTAGGCTAGAAAATATGTCTACTGAATATGCCATGCTTAAGTCTAAGTATGATGATGCTGAATGTGAATCATGTTCTGTTGTCATGAGTGAGCTTGCTCAGTTGCGCTCTGTACATGCTCAAACTCTCTCTGAGCTTGAGACTGCACAGAAGCAGCTTTTGGAGGTGGATTCTAGACCTCATGATGTTATTGATTGCATGAACTGCTCTTTATTGCGCGATAGCATTAATTTACGTGATAAGCATGTTCATGATTTAGAGGCTAGATTGGAGAGGGCCGGTAGTTCTAAGGATGTGCAACCTGTGTGTGACACATGCATTACCCTTAAGGACCAGCTAGGCACTGTTAGAGAGCGAGCTGAGAACCTCATGTCCGAAAATGAATACCTTCTTTCTGTGGTAAATAAATGCACTGAAGGGAAGGGTAGGATGGATTTGCTCTTGGCCAAGACCAAGTTGTGTGCTGACAGAGCCGGGGTAGCTCTAGGATTGGGTTTTGAGAGGATAGCTTCAGACAGTAAGACCAAAACTGTTTTCACCTCTCCCACCACCCTAGAGAAAGAGAGAGCTCTGTTGGACACCCCATCAGCCAAAAAGCCTACCCATCCACCAAAGAAAACCACACCTCCTATCCAGAAAAATCCTCCCAAGAAAACCACACAGAAGAAACCCAAGGAGCCTGTGAGAATTGCTCCTATGACCCATGAGAGTGCCCCCAGGAGAGTGTTTCACTGTTCTTATTGTCAGAGGGCGGGTCATTTGGTTGGTTTCTGTTTCCGTCGCATCAAAGATGAGCGACGTGCTCAGGCGATGAGCTATCAGGACATGCATTACCCATCTTTAGGTATGCATGAGTCTGAGTTTTACTCTCGTCCTGTTTTTGAGGCTCCTCGTGCTTCTCGGAGAGGTTTTGCTCCTCGAGGTGTTCACCATGTTCCATATGGTGGTAGACCTCGGGCGAGTAGCTTTGTACCTCGTCAGAGTAGGAGACCTCGACATGCTTTACGTTCTTTGCATGTAGGTAGACCTCGCACTTTGCATCATTCTGATTATTATGTGCGTAGACCGTCTACTTTTACTGTGCCTACTACTCGTGTCACTCAGTGCTGGATGCCTCATCATTATTTTACTCACCCCAGCACTGAGCGATCGAGGCGTTCTTATCATGTGTAGGCGACAGGTCGAGGCTTGGAGGGCACGTGGATCATGGACTCCGGTTGTTCGCGCCACATGACCGGAGATGCAAATTGGTTCTCCAGCCTCACCACAACCAAGCAAAGGGAACATATCACCTTCGGAAACAATCGAAGGAGTAGAGTGAAAGGTAAAGGTGTGGTAAGAATTAACGCAAACTTCACTCTCAAAGATGTTGCTTTGGTTGAGAACCTGGGATACAATTTGCTGTCTGTATCTCAGTTGCTTGATGAGGGCTTCGAAGTGCGATTTCATCGCGATACTTCGCAAGTGCTCAATTCTGATGGCGTTGTGGTGTGTAAGATCTTTAGGGTTGGGAGAGTTTTTGGAGCTGATTTTTCAGAGTCATCTGGTTCTTCTCATTGTCTTGTTGCACATTCGACTTCTGAGCTTTGGAAGTGGCATAGGAGACTAGGGCATATGAGCTTTGAGTTGCTCGCTCGTCTGAGCGCCCTAGGCCTGATCCGAGGATTGCCCAAGCTCAAGTTTGAGAAGAATTTAGTTTGCGCTCCTTGTCGACATGGAAAAATGATTGCCGCTTCGCATTCGCCAGTCACCACAGTGATGACTGAACAGCCCGGAGAACTTCTCCATATGGACACTGTAGGTCCTTCTCGGGTTAGTTCTTTAGGCGGCAAGTGGTATGTACTTGTTATTGTCGACGATTTCTCTCGCTACTCTTGGGTCTTCTTTCTTGCCAGCAAGGATGAAGTGTTTTCACACTTTCGGAGCTTGGCTTTGAGACTTTTCACTGAACTCCCTGGTGCATTAAAATTCATTCGAAGCGATAATGGCACCGAGTTCAAAAATAGTCTCTTTGTTGACTTTTGCATGGAGCATGGCATAGAACATCAATTCTCTGCTCCGCGAGTTCCTCAACAGAACGGTGTTGTTGAGAGGAAAAACCGCACTTTGGTTGAGATGGCTAGGACGATGCTTGATGAGCATAGGACTCCTAGAAAATTCTGGGCTGAGGCCATGAACACAGCATGTTACATCTCAAACCGAATTTTCTTGCGCTCAATTTTAAACTTGACATCTTATGAGCTGCGTTTTGGGAGACAGCCCAAGGTTACTCATCTTCGAGTTTTTGGCTGTCGCTGCTTTATCCTAAAACGTGGTAACTTGGATAAATTTGAGTCGCGATCTTCTGACGGGATCTTTTTGGGTTATACTACTCATGGTCATTCTTATCGTGTTTATAACTTGGAAACTAACACTGTCATCGAGTCATGTGATGTGACTTTTGATGAATCAACCCCCTCTGTTAGTTCTGCTCTTGAACAGGCAAATGAACACGACATGGAACAGACCTTGTTTGAAGAAGAAGATCCCGGAGAATTCGAGGATGATCCCCTGCTACCCTCGACATCGACCCCTGAAGCGGACCCGCTTCATCTACTTCGGCACGAGGTCCCGAAGCGACTACCTCAACATCGGTCATCTTGGACCACTCCAACGCACAAGTTGAGGGGGAGACTGCATCCCGCCGCGAGGCTCCACATCATGTCCAAAGGATGCACCCTCCCGAGCAGATCATTGGTGAGCTTGATCAAAGGGTAACACGTTCTCACGCTCATTTCACTAATGCTGCTTTTGTTGCTTCTTTCGAGCCTTTAGATGTTAGTCATGCACTTTCTGATTCTAGTTGGATCAATGCCATGCATGAAGAGCTTGAGAATTTTGAAAGAAACCAAGTCTGGACTTTAGTTGATCCTCCACCAAATGTTCATTTCATAGGAACAAAATGGATTTTTAAAAATAAACAAGGGGAGGATGGAACAATAGTTAGAAATAAGGCTAGACTGGTAGCTCAGGGCTTTTCTCAACTAGAAGGGATTGATTTTACTGAAACTTTTGCACCTGTTGCTCGCCTTGAGGCCATTAGGATTTTGCTTGCCTTTGCGACATCCCGGGGATTCAAACTCTATCAAATGGATGTCAAAAGTGCTTTTCTTAATGGCTTCATAGGTGAAGATGTTTATGTAAAACAACCCCCTGGTTTTGAAAACCCCAAGTACCCACATAAAGTCCTTAAACTTCATAAGGCTCTTTATGGACTCAAGCAGGCCCCTCGGGCGTGGTATGATAGACTTAAGTCTTTTCTGCTTGAGCGAGGGTATTTGATGGGCTCTGTTGATAAAACATTGTTTACTCTCAAGCATGGCAAAGATTTCCTTCTAGTGCAGATTTATGTGGATGATATCATCTTTGGTGGCTCTTCTCATGCTTTAGTTGCCGAGTTTGCAGATACCATGAGCAGGGAGTTTGAAATGTCGATGATGGGTGAACTCACCTTTTTCCTTGGTTTGCAAATCAAGCAAAGTAAACAAGGTACTTTTGTCCACCAGACAAAGTACACCAAGGACCTGCTCAAGAAGTTCGACATGTCCGATGCGAAGCCCCTCGCCACTCCAATGGCTACATCTGTAGCGTTGGACCCTGACGAAGATGGAGAAGCTGTAGATCAGAAGGAGTTCCGGAGCATGATCGGCTCCCTACTCTACTTGACTGCCACGAGGCCGGACATACACTTCGCTGTGTGTCTGTGCGCTCGTTTTCAGGCTTCACCACGAGCTTCGCACCGCCAAGCGGTTAAGCGCATTCTAAGGTATCTCAAACACACCCTTGAATTTGGCATATGGTATTCATCGTCTTCATCTTTATGTCTTAGAGGTTATTCAGATGCGGATTTTGCTGGGTGTAGAATTGATAGGAAGAGTACTTCTGGTACTTGTCATTTTCTGGGTACGTCTCTGGTTTGCTGGTCTTCCCGCAAACAGTCTAGTGTTGCACAATCGACGGCTGAGGCCGAATATGTTGCTGCAGCTAGCTGTTGCTCTCAGATTTTGTGGATGGTTTCCACTTTGCGGGATTTCGGGTTAGATTATAAGAGTGTTCCACTTTTCTGTGATAACACTAGTGCTATTTGTATTGCAAACAACCCGGTTCAGCACTCCAGAACCAAGCACATTGATGTACGGTATCATTTTCTCAGAGATCACAATGAGAAGGGTGATATTGAACTTCAATATGTTGATACCCAACACCAGCTTGCCGACATTTTTACAAAACCCCTTGATGCATCTCGATTTGCTTACTTGCGTGGGGAACTTGGCATTTGTCATCCTTATGGCATTTTGTGAGGGGGAGCTGCTTTTAATTGTCTTGCATATGCTCATTATGTGTGGAATTGCACTTACATCTTTTGCTATTATATGCCTGCTTTTAACTCAAAGAAATCATGACAGCTCAGCTCTTTGAAATATGTCTGGAACATTGATTGTGCATGATGTTTTATTTTCTAAAAATCAAAAATTGCTCACCGCACAATCCTGTATCTAGCTTGTCTAGGCTGGACTGCTTTTAGCTATCTTTTATCTACTTGACAGCAAGAAACTGTTCTTTGGATGCGAAAATTTGCAACTTGAAAATGTGTTCTTATTCATGGATCCTCTTCAAAATATTTAATTCATCAAAATCAAAAATCCATGATTTGCCTGGTTTAAATGAAAAGATCCAGGAGGGTTTGTTTGTCGCACTACTCTATTCTAGACTGCTTACCATTGCACTTTGGTCTGAACTGGGATAGTGTAGTGTATGCCAAAATCACCGCCTTAAGCTTCAGATGGCTTTCATGCCTAGGCTTGGCCTGATTGGAAAGTATAAGGTGGACAAACAAATAACCCCTGGCATTAAGAAAAAGAACAACAAAATTAATTGATCATCAAGTTTGCTTTCACAGCTCCTTTTGAACAAGACTTGTCTGTCTAGAGTAGAATTTGTTAGCTTTGCGCAGTCCTTGCCTTTCATGTCTAACTACTGTGATTAAGTGGTGATGCGTTTACTTCAAAATGACAAAATCACATGCCATCATCTTGTTTCACAGATTGTTAAATTGAGCTGAGCACATGATCATTTGTGTTAATTTTGGCATATTTTTGCATTATATGTCTTTGAAATTCTATTCATTTCGCAGCTTTGCATCTTTTGAATGCTCCTTGATGCTTGCATTGCCAAAGGGGGAGAGATTTTGCTATGTTCTCTGCCGCAAGAAGGCATAATTTTGAAAGGGGAGAGATTTTTGACATAAAGGGGGAGAAAAATTTGCTCAACTCAGGGGGAGTTTTATCCAAAGGGAGTTTTGCCGAAAGGGCTTTTACTCTTTTGAGAAAGGGGGAGAAAAATTCTTTTATCAAGTGACATGCTTTGGCTCTTTTCTGAGTTTTTATGGTCACTTGTGTGCTGAAAGCTTTTCTTTTTTCTTGAATCTGGAATTGGTTGTCAATGCACTCATCAAGGGGGAGATTGAGAAACCAAGGGTGGTTTCGGTGTATGTGATGAGTGATTGACTGGATTTTACCCTCTGTTCGAAGGGTACCTCCGAAGGGGCTTCGGAGGTGGTACCTCCGAAGGGTGTTCGGAGGTGTGTCACCGGAGTGTGTTCGGTGTTGCTTGCTGCAGCTGCGCAGCGGAGTGTACCTGTCGGAGGGGTCCGGCAGTACGCAATGACTGGGTGTGTACCGAAGGCTTCGGTACTTTGGGCGGTACACCGGAGTGTGTGCCGGAGGATGCTAACCCGGAGAGGTCTCCGGAGTACTGGATACACTTGTTTGCTTGTCTGTGGTGCGCAGGGACTTCGGAGGCGACGGACAGGGTTCGAGCCAGGTGAACTTGGGTCAAGCGGGTGGCTTGATGCCAAGGGAGCGGGGAGCTCCGTCATGGTGGCTGCGAAGGTGGTCCGGGTCGGTCCTCGGGTCGAGGCGCGCCAGGTGAAGGCAGAGAGTGCGGAGTGTAGCTCCGGCTGAAGGTACTCCGAGACAAAGTCCTCGGAGGTGAGGCACTTCGAAGGTACTCCGAATGGAGTGACTTCGGAGTTGGTGGAACAAGTCCTCTGCGGAGGCAAGGTGTTCGAAGTGTGCTCCGGAGGGAGACACTCGAAGGTGGCCCGACGAAGGTCTCAGAAGTCGAGGTGCATCGAAGGCATGGTCCGGGTGAGGCTCGTCGAGGAGTGTGCTCGGAGTGAGACACTGCGACGATGTGCTCAAGGAATGCTTCATGCGGAGGCCTTGGACGAAGGAGAGACTTCGAAGGGTGGTACTCCGAAGGTGGGCTTCGGAGTGAGGATGACTTGAGGTGCTTCGGCCATGCATGGCTTCGGTACACGGACGGACGGTGTTCGAGCTCGGAGAAGCTGCGAAGCCGTGGTGATCCACTCCGGAGGTGGTGGTGCGAAGGCCCAAGGGCTTTGACGGCTTCGGCTCAAAACCGTCACTGTATCGAAGGTCTTCTTCGGCGGAGCGAAGGCCAACAGGCTGCAGGCTTCTCGCCGAAGCTTCCGCACCCCTCGCGTGCGAAGGGAGGTTCCAGAAGTCAACACTGTAAAGGCTGACACTGTCTGTTCTGAAAAAGGCTGACACTGTCCCCTCTGCAGCTGACAGAGAAGCCTCCAAAATAAAGGTGGACTACCTTTTGTACCCCTTAGTTCTGTAGAGACAAAATGGATGTAAACCCTAGGGGTAAAGTAGTCACTTCCTTAGGATGAAGCCGTGGGCTATAAATATGGGGGCTCGGTAGGTAACATTTAACACTTTGAGCATTTACTGTTGAGCTCCTGTAGCCACACTTCGATTGAATACATCCTGAGTTCATTTTCAGTGTTCCTTGTTCAAGCGGCGAAGCCCTGTTTGTCTTGTGCTTTTTGCTTGAGCTCGATCTACATACTTCGCTAGTTTAGTGCACCGAAGCCTGTTGAGGCGAAGGTTGTTTTTCGTGCGAGGTGTGTTTTGTCAGTGTGCTGTCGCTCTGTGTAACACGAGGCAAGACCTCGCTGCTTACTAGCGAAGCCCTGATCTTTTCCCGTTGTGCTTCTTGTGTCGAAGCCCTTAGCGTGGTCCGTTTTGTGTGCGTGTAGACCTTCGCGTACGAAGCCCAGCACCCGTTGCTGTCGCCAAGTACTTGGTCGAAGTCCACAGAGGGCTGTCCACTCCTGCGAAGGGTGAAGTGCGAAGACTGCTCAAAGCACCCTGTGTGCGGAGCCTGCACTGACTTAGCAGAGTAGATTTTCGGGGGTTGTAAGTGGAGCGAAGTCTTCTTGGCTTCGAACTTTTGCCACTCCGAAGCCTGTGTTCGAAGGTGTCGAAGTACCTCCGAACCAGACCTTCGAAGGTTGTGTTCGAAGCCTGTTCCGCAGAAGACTGAACAGAACCGAAGGCTAAGTTTTTAGCCCGAAATTTTAAATAGCTCCCATTCACCCCCCCTCTGGTCGCCGTTTCCGGTCCAACAACATGCTTCCGAGGGTACCTCCTCCGAAGATAGGGAGAACTACTCTCTTTCCTCTATCTTGCCCTTCCTCTTGCTTCGGAGGTGGCATAACATTGGCCACCGGAGGGTGCCTTGCAGCATCAAAATTTTCTATCCGCGCCACAGCCTGGACCGGGTCCGGGCGCGCTGTTGCTGGACTTCGGTCGGTACTGCCTCGACCCGAAGTTCTTTCCAAGTATTCTCCCCTTAGGGTAAGGATAGCCTTGCAAGTGTCAGTTGCATGGCTTCGATTCTCTCCATGTATACAGCAAAAAAGGGTCTGGCCCTTGCCAGCCGTTTTCCCTGGCGGCCTCCAGTCGCTGGACTTGTTCCCCGCAGACTGTGGAGCTCTTGGTGCAAACTTCTGTGAGGGTGCAATGTTCAAGACTTCAGAGCGAGGGTGCTTTTGCCCTCTTCTTCGATCATGTTGCACTTCGAAGACTGG
The DNA here is from genome assembly GCA_019279435.1 of Zizania palustris. Lineage (NCBI taxonomy): Eukaryota > Viridiplantae > Streptophyta > Magnoliopsida > Poales > Poaceae > Zizania > Zizania palustris. The sequence goes on along the minus strand of JAAALK010000315.1, from coordinate 6,896 downwards.
TTCTTGCGGCTGTGCCGAAGTCTTCACCTCTGCTTTAACTTCTTGCAATACTGTCGAAGTAGCAGTAGTCCTCCGAAGCCAACCCTCTTTTGACCTTGCATACTCCTCGAAGTATGACATCAGCTGTGATACTGTGGTGATGCTCTTCCGATGCAGTTTATCCAGAAGGCCTTTATGACTGACGCCTTCCCGAGCCGCATCAACCACCGAGGATGTGGACAGCCCCCGAATTTGCGACTTCGTGTGAGCGAAGCGCTTGAAGTACTGCCTCAATGTTTCTCCGGGGAGCTGTTTCACTTGGAAAAGGCTTCCTGTTGACATGGGGGGCACGAAGGTGCCCTGAAAGTTACTTATAAACTTCATCTTCAACTGTGACCACGAAGTGATTGATCCTGGCTTTAAAGACCAGAACCATCTCAACGCCACTCCTTGAAGAGATAACGGGAAGCACTTTGCCATAGTTTCTCTGTCTCCGCCGCTAGCCTCAATCGCTAGGGCATAAGAACGTGCAAACTCACTGGGATCTTCGTCTCCGGCATACTTGCAGAGCTTCGAGGTTTTGAACTTTGGATCGAAGCGAACCTTCTGCAGCTCAGGATGCAACGGAGATTCATTGTCGTAAGAGGCGTTCTCCGGGGCTTCGGGATAACCAAGATCGTCGTCTTCGGGCACTTCGGGGATAGCTGGGGTGGCTTGAGAGCGAAGCCTATTCGCAGCCTCTTGTCGCCACCTCGCTACCTCAGCTTGAAGGTTGGCCATTTGAGTGGCCATGTCTCCAAGGCTATCTTCATCTCCTCCGGAAGGACCTTCTGGGTCTGGAGAACTGGTATGATCAGTTCGAATCGGAATGGAGGGTGGCAGAGTGGCTCCGGGCGGTCGGAGTATGGAAGGGGTTGGCGGAGAGGTTTCGTATCCTCGAGGGATAGAAGCCCCTTGCGGAGTTTGAGGTGGAGGGATAGTCGAAGACCCTCCGACTTCGACTGTGTCGAAGGGTATCTCTCCGGAGATCCGAGAGGACCTCCGAGTGGGATTGCGAGGTGCGCTCCGCTTAGGAGGCATGATGTAAGAAGTTGGTAGAGAACGAAGTTTTTCGGACTAAGTTCCCCACGGACGGCGCCAACTGTTGGCGTAAAAGATTACGCTAACAGGTTTCTGTAGAAAGGAAACTAACAAACGAAGTGTTTGTGAAGCAAACTGTTCTAAGCCTCCGAAAGGATAATAGCTTAGACTAGTTCGAAAGTGTGTATTGAATCACTTGTATTCGGTCCCTATTACAGGGTGAAATGGGGGGTATTTATAGGCCTAAACATTAAGGAAAAGACCTATTTACCCCTCTATTACAACCGACATTAAGGAAACTATTTGGTTTCCTTAATATGGCTAAAATGGTAAAAGACTAATCTAATAGGATAGAAGATAAGTCTTCCATCTTAGCTGGCAGAAAAGATCCTGAAGGGCTTTGGTTCGAAGACATTCTTCGAACCAATGTCTGTCTTCGGGCTTCGAACGAGGTTCTGAGCATCTTCGAAGATGGTCTTCGGACAATCTTCGAACTGGTTGGCTGTCTTCATGCTGCTTTGGCAATAACCCCGAAGATGAGATATTTTCCCCCAACACTTGGATATGTTGTCACTTCACAGGGTATTGAGGTTGACGCAGCAAAGGTAGAAGCAATCAACAACTGGCCGCAACCCCAAACTATCACACAGGTACGTAGTTTTCTTGGTCTTGCAGGTTTCTACCGGCGTTTTGTGAAAGATTTCAGCACCATAGCCGGTCCTTTGCATGAGTTGACCAAGAAGGGAGTTACTTTTACTTGGGAGCCAGCACATGAACAAGCCTTTGCCACACTCAAAGATCGTCTTACACATGCACCTCTACTTCAGCTACCCGACTTCAGTAAGCCTTTTGAGTTAGAATGTGATGCTAGTGGTTTTGGATTAGGAGGTGTGCTGCTACAAGGAGGTAAACCCGTGGCCTATTTTAGTGAAAAATTACATGGTCCACAGTTCAATTATTCTACCTATGATAAGGAATTATATGCCTTAATGCGTGTGCTTGAAACTTGGCAACATTACCTTTTGCCTAAGGAGTTTATTATTCATTCGGATCATGAAGCATTGAAGCATATACGTAGTCAAGCAAATATGAATAAACGACATGCTAAATGGGTAGAATTTATTGAGACTTTTCCATATATCATTAAGCATAAGAAAGGGAAAGATAATGTGATTGCCGATGCTTTATCTAGACGTTATACATTGCTTTCTTAACTTATTATAAGATCTTTGGTTTAGAAACATTGAAGGACATGTATGCTACTGATTTGGACTTCAAAGATGCTTTTGCAAATTGTACAAATGACCGTGCTTGGAACAAATATGTGCTGAATAATGGATATCTTTTTCGTGCTAACAAGTTATGCGTGCCGGCTAGCTCTCTTCGCTTGTTGTTATTGCAGGAAGCACACGGTGGTGGTTTGATGGGTCATTTTGGATCAAAGAAAACCGAAGATGTGCTGTCCACACACTTCTATTGGCCTAGGATGAGACGAGATGTTGAGCGCTATGTGGCACGATGCACTACTTGTAATAAAGCTAAGTCCCGTCTAAACCCACATGGTCTTTATATGCCTTTGCCCGTTCCTAGTGTACCTTGGGAGGATATTTCTATGGATTTTGTGTTAGGATTACCTAGAACTAGGAGGGGGAGGGATTGTATTTTTGTGGTGGTAGATCAGTTCTCTAAAATGGCGCATTTGATACCTTGTCACAAGAGCGAAGACGCTACAAATGTTGCTGATTTGTTTTTCAGAGAGGTCGTACGCTTGCATGGAGTTCCCAATACCATCGTTTCAGATCGTGATGCTAAATTTTTAAGTCATTTTTGGAGGACGTTGTGGCATAAGTTGGGGACGAAGCTGCTGTTTTCTACTACTTGTCACCCCCAAATGGATGGGCAAACGGGGGTCGTCAACCGTACATTGTCCACCATGCTGAGGGTTGTTTTGAAGACCAACTTGAAGCTCTGGGAAGAGTGTCTACCTCATATTGAGTTTGCATATAATAGGTCAGTACACTCCACTACTAAGGTAAGTCCGTTTCAAGTGGTCTATGGCTTTAATCCGCGTGCTCCTATTGATTTGCTACCATTGCCATCCTCTGAAAAATTGAATTTTGATGCTACTACACGTGCTGAATTATTGCTTAAGATGCATGAAACTACTAAAGCAAACATAGAGAAAATTAATGAGAAATATCGTGCTTATGGTAGTAAGGGAAGAAAAGAGATAACATTTGAACCGGGTGATCTTATTTGGTTGCACTTGCGCAAGGATCATTTTCCTGATTTGAGAAAGTCTAAATTGATGCCCCGTGCTGATGGTCCTTTCCGTGTGCTTGAGAAGATAAATGATAATGCATATAAACTTGAGTTGCCTGCAGCTTTTGGGGTTATTCCCACATTTAACATTTCAGATTTAAAGCCCTATTTGGGAGATGACGATGAGCTTGAATTGAGGACGACTCCAATTCAAGAAGGGGAGGATGATGAGGACATCACTTCACATGATACACACATGGAGCCTCCACCTACAATTCAATTACAAGGACCAATCACACGCGCTCGTGCCCGTCGCTTCAACCATGAGGTTAATTCTTTCCTTAGCAACTATGTTAATATTTGTTTGGACAGGATGCTACTGAATACTAGTGATATTTTGTTGCTTAGGAACATGGGAGATGGAATAGAAGAGTTGGAGTTGAAGACGGAGCTGCACGGATGATTTGAAGTCCAGAATTCGCTGGTTCGGACTACATCGACCACCATGTACCAAAATGGGCATAACTTCCTCATACGAAGTCCGATTGGCGCGTTCTTGGACTTTTTGGAAAGCTGAGGAGAAGACGGATAGTTTGCCGTTCGTTTCGTCTCATTTGGAGTCTCGAGTCGACCTGTGTGTTTAAAATAGTCCTGTGTGACAGAATTGGGCCGTCTTGACCCATAGTCCGAGTCTGTACGTCTTCTAGCCCACAGCCCAAGTCTGTACGCCTTCCACAGGCTGCCCACGCCCTATATATTCACTCCAGCCGCCTTTAGGGTTAGGTTTTGCTTTGTTTGCATCTACACTTGTGTGTTTAGATCCCGCCTCTTGCACCGGACCGATTGGCTGCTGCATTGGCGTTTGTGAAACCTCACCTTATCATCGTTTGTCTGTGATTTGGCATTCGACTTGTATCCTTCCTGTTCTTGCTTGTGTTCTTGGGTTCGCTTGCAAGAATTAGCCTTCGTGGCGAGGTCAATCACGTCCTGCGTGGTTGATAACCAACGGAGACAGTGGTGTAACGATTGCAAGGTTTTGATCCACCGGACCGGAGCCTTGGATCGCCAACGTCGAGATTCTCCACCAATCCAAGTTTATCCTTTACCTAGCGGAAGATCGGGACCAATCCCCCATCAGTAGTGGCGTTGGGCAAAACCACTGTAGTGGCGGTCCATTAGATGCCCGCCACTACAGTTTTTGGTGCTGACGGCAGCACCGACGCCCGCCACTATTGTTGGTAAAGTAGTGGCGGTCGGTGCTGACGTCATCCCGTACTGCCACTATTGTACCAATAGCAGCGGCGGGCACTGGTGCTGCCCGCCGCTGCTAATGTGGCCGCCACTAAAGTATTGATGATATCACTTGCGACCACCACTGCTATTCTAGCTATAAATGTGCAGCTTCTTCCTCCCCGAGCTCTACCGGAGTTCGCATTTAATTTTGTTCGTACAATGGCGACAAAAATCTAGATAAAGAGGGGGAGGCTTTGTTTTCGTTTCTTTTGAAGGATCTCATTCTAGGAGGTAAATCCATGCCGAATCTCACATTTATTTTGTATTTAATCATGTATACAATGAGTTATTAGCGTTTTACTAATTTAGGGTTTGTGAATAGAAATTTTCAAATAATCTTCCATTTACAGTGTTACCTTCTCCCAAATGAACAAATATGACCCTCCTCACAATTATTCATCACTTGTATATTGATTTACGTCATTTTAATATCTTTTTTAATTTGATTTATGATTATAGATCTAGAGTTATGTTGTTTGGAGAGAGAGAAACCAATATAGTTAATTTATTTAATAATTTTTTCTGCTTAATAAATAGTTTTAATTAAAGCATTGAGGATTTTTAATTAATGTTGTTATGAGCGATAATAAATGAATATATTTTCAATTTGTAAATTACTAAAATTAACAATAATGAATTTATTAATATTTTTTCAAATAATATATGTTTTAGATGGAGCACAGGTCCTGGATGTACTCGTCCAACGACGGAGATGTGGTGGCATATTTTAACAGAGTAACTGAATTACTGAAGCTGCCGCACAATATGCTTCCCGTCAGAGTGAAGAGGCAATATATTGTCCTTGTAAAGTTTGTAAAAACGAAGCGATGTATCCATGTTCTGATCGTGAAACCATACGATTTCACTTGTTGAAAAATGGTTTCGTGAAGAACTATTATATATGGACGAAACACGGTGAGATGGGCCAAAATCCTCCTGAAGATTCTGATGTGCCGCAAGATGCTCATCAACATAGAAGAGGTTGTGATCATACATCCAACATAACACATGATGATGTTGATCAACATGATGATGATGACGCCTTTGATGTGGAGGAACTGATGCGAAATGTTGCGCCTGAGGTGTTGTTGCAGAGAACTACAACCAAAGGATACGATAACTTTGAAGCACTTGACAAAGCATCAAAAAACCTTCTTTACGAGGAACGCCACGGATGCGATAAGCAGTATACTGTGTTGTACACAATTCTTGAGCTTATGAAACTGAAGGCCAAAAAAGGTTTTTCCCAAACCCAATGGTTTACCATCTGATACGTACCAAGCAAAGAAGATGATTTGTCCGTTGACTTTTGGCGTTCAGAAGATTCATGCATGCCCGAACCATTGTATCCTATATCAAAAAGAGTATGGATTGTTAGAGAGATGTCCGCAGTGCAACGCGAGTCGATACAAACGTCCAAATGACTGTGTGGAGGACTACAATGACCACCAGAAGAAGAATAATAAGAGGTTGCAGAAGAGGAATAAAAATGTTATTGAAGACCATCCTGGAAAAAGGACGGAGAGGAAAGTTCCAGCCTTAGTAATGTGGTACCTACCGGTGATTGATCGCTTGAAACGTATGTTCTCTAATCCTAGAGATGCTGAACTATTAATCTGGCATTTCGCTGGGCGAAAGAAGGACGGAAAACTTCGGCACCCTGTGGTTGCTAGGCAGTGGAAATCATTTGACCTGGCCCATCCAGATTTCTCGGACGATCCTAGAAATATCAGGATGGGACTTAGCACGGATGGAATGATTCCCTTCGGTGAGATGAGGAACCCACATAGTACGTGGTCAGTCTTTCTATGCTTGTTCAACATTCCATCATGGTTGTGCCATAAAAGAAAATACCTTATGCTCACTACTCTAATTTTTGGTCCAAAACAACCTGGCAATGACATTGATATCTTTCTAGAACCTTTGATGGAGGATATGAAACGTCTATGGGAACTTGGTGTCTGTGTGTGGGATGAGCACAAGAAAGAGCACTTCAATCTAAGAGCCATAATCTTTTGCACCATAGCTGACAACCCAGGACGCATGTCCCTAACAGGACAGGTTAAAGGAAAGACAACATGTGTAGTGTGTGTGGACTAGACAGAATCTATGCATCTTCCATCATTCGTTAAGACAATATATATGCGACACCGCAGATTTTTACCAAAAAACCACAAATATCGAAGAAATAGGAACCATTTCGACGGTACAATCGAGCTTGGACAGCCTCCACGAAATCGAGATGGAAAATTTCTATTCGAAATGGTAAAGAATATCAAAGT
>JAAALK010000314.1:0-20200 GCA_019279435.1 Zizania palustris | reverse complement strand
CCTAGGCGCTCAGACGAGCGAGCAACTCAAAGCTCATATGCCCTAGTCTCCTATGCCACTTCCAAAGCTCAGAAGTCGAATGTGCAACAAGACAATGAGAAGAACCAGACGACTCTGAAAAATCAGCTCCAAAAACTCTCCCAACCCTAAAGATCTTACACACCACAACGCCATCAGAATTGAGCACTTGCGAAGTATCGCGATGAAATCGCACTTCGAAGCCCTCATCAAGCAACTGAGATACAGACAGCAAATTGTATCCCAGGTTCTCAACCAATGCAACATCTTTGAGAGTGAAGTTCGAATTAATTCTTACCACACCTTTACCTTTCACTCTACTCCTTCGATTGTTTCCGAAGGTGATATGTTCCCTTTGCTTGGTTGTGGTGAGGCTGGAGAACCAATTAGCATCTCCGGTCATGTGGCGCGAACAACCGGAGTCCATGATCCACGTGCCCTCCAAGCCTCGACCTGTCGCCTACACATGATAAGAACGCCTCGATCGCTCAGTGCTGGGGTGAGTAAAATAATGACGAGGCATCCAACACTGAGTGACACGAGTAGTAGGCACAGTAAAAGTAGACGGTCTACGCACATAAAAATCAGAATGATGCAAAGTGCGAGGTCTACCTACATGCAAAGAACGCAAAGCATGTCGAGGTCTCCTACTCTGACGAGGTACAAAGCTACTCGCCCGAGGTCTACCACCATATGGAACATGGTGAACACCTCGAGGAGCAAAACCTCTCCGAGAAGCACGAGGAGCCTCAAAAACAGGACGAGAGTAGAACTCAGACTCATGCATACCTAAAGATGGGTAATGCATGTCCTGATAGCTCATCGCCTGTGCACGTCGCTCATCCTTGATGCGACGGAAACAGAAACCAATCAAATGACCTGCCCGCTGACAATAAGAACAATGAAACACTCTCCTGGGGGCACTCTCATGGGTCACAGGAGCAACTCTCACAGGCTCCTTGGGTTTCTTCTGAGTGGCTTTCTTGGGAGGATTTTTCTTGGCAGGAGGAGTGGTTTTCTTTGGTGGATGGGTAGGCTTTTTGGCTGATGGGGTGTCCAACAGAGCTCTCTCTTTTTCTAGGGTGGTGGGAGAGGTGAAAACAGTTTTGGTCTTACTGTCTGAAGCTATCCTCTCAAAACCCAAACCTAGAGCTACCCCGGCTCTGTCAGCACACAACTTGGTCTTGGCCAAGAGCAAATCCATCCTACCCTTTCCCTCAGTGCATTTGTTCACCACAGAAAGAAGGTATTCATTTTCGGACATGAGGTTCTCAGCTCGCTCTCTAGCAGTGCCTAGCTGGTCCTTAAGGGTGATGGCAAGTGTCACAAACAGGTTGCACATCCTTAGAACTACCGGCCCTCTCCAATCTAGCCTCCAAGTCATGAACATGCTTATCACGTAAAGAAATGCTATCGCGTAATAAAGAGCAGTTCATGCAATCAATAATATCATGAGGTCTAGAATCCACCTCCAAAAGCTGCTTCTGTGCAGTCTCAAGCTCAGAAAGAGTTTGAGCATGAACAGAACGCAACTGAGCAAGCTCACCCATGACAACAGAACATGATTCACATTCAGCATCATCAAACTTAGACTTAAGCATGGCATATTCAGTAGATACATTTTCTAGCCTAAGTCTAAGGTCTTTTCTTTCTCTAGCGGCTTGCACAAGCAATCTATCCTGACCTAGCACAACTTCATTCAGCTCATCTAATTTAATTAGAAGCTGGTCAGATGATAGGTTTACCTCAGATGAGTCAAGCTCATCGCCGCTGTGATCGCTGTCGGCCATGAAGCAAAGGCCGGTGAAGTCACGTCCCTTCTTATCCTTCTTGTCCTCCTTCCTTGGGGACTCCTCCTCCTCAGAGCTCGACTCCTCAGTTGAGGATGTGTCGATGTCGCTGAGAGCAGCAACAAATGCTCTGGAAGCGGCCTTGGCTACTTTTTAGCCATCTTGCCGCGCTTGCCCTTCACAAAGGGTTTCCTCTCCTTTTTGTGGAATTTGGGGCGGTCACTCTCATCTCTCTTTTTGACCTTGGGGCAATTTGCCTTAATGTGAGAGGTGTCGCCACATTCATAGCAGCCACTAAGACCACTTCTCCTCTGATCCCGTCTCTCATGATGAAAGCGGGTGAACCTCCGGGCAATGAGAGCAAGCTCATCATCAGCTAGAGTGTCCACCTGCTCCTTTGTGACGGAGACCAGGGAGGACAAAGCAAAACCATCTGCAAGAACACAAGTGCCTGATGTGCTTGGTTCTGCAGTGGTGCCACGGCTAGTGCTAGAAACCAATGCCAATGGCTGTGGCAAAGAGCTTCTGTGCACTGCAAGAGATGCCTTGGCAATCTCTGTGGACTTCAGCTTGCTAAAGAGTTCATCACAGGTTAGAGTGTCATAGCCTGTGGACTCCTCAATGCTGGATATCTTCACCTCCCATATGCTACGGTCAAGAGCATAGAGAAGCTTGATAGCCCTATCGTGATCACTGTAAGCAAGCGTCCCGTTGGATCGCAAGTTACTCACTATCGCGTCAAAGCGAGAAAACATGGCATCTACAGATTCACCAGGTGCCTGCACAAACAGCTGATACTGTTGATTGTAGGTGCTTTGGCGCCTGGCCTTGATCTGAGCAGAGCCCTCATGAAAGACAGTGAGTGTTGTCCAAATCTCCCTAGCAGTCCTAAGGTGCTGCACCCTGTCGAACTCACTCCGACTCAAACCAATGAACAGAATGTTCCTTGCCTTCGAGTTGGCAATATATTGATCTTTTTCAGTTTGAGTGGTGCGGGTATCAGGGATGGAGTATTGTGAGTCCACAATCTCCCAAATTGCATTTCCTTGGCTTAACAAGTAAGCCTCCATGCGCACCTTCCAGTATGCAAAATCTGTCCCATCGAACAGAGGAATTTTACTGCCTCTATCCATGTCGCCAACAGATCACAAAACCGGTTAAGGTCAACTGGTGATCTTAACCTGGCTCTGATACCAATTGTTGGACCGGAAACGGCGACCAGAGGGGGGGTGAATGGGAGCTTTTTAAAATTTCTGGCTAAAAACTTAGCCTTCGGTTCTGTTCTGTCTTCTGCGGAACAGGCTTCGAACACAACCTTCGAAGGTCTGGTTCGGAGGTACTTCGACAGCTCCGAACACAGGCTTCGCAGGAGCAAAAGTTCGAAGCCAAGAAGACTTCGCTCCACTAACAACCCTCGAAAATCTACTCTGCTAAGTCAGTGCAGGCTCCGCACACGAGGTGCTTCGAGCAGGCTTCGCACTTCACCCTTCGCAAGAGTGGACAGCCCTCTGAGGACTTCGACCAAGTACTTGGCGACAGCAACGGGTGCTGGGCTTCGTACCCGAAGGTCTACACGCACACGCAAATGGACTACGCTAAGGGCTTCGACACAAGAAGCACTACGGGAACAGAACAGGGCTTCGCTAGTAAGCAGCGAGGTCTTGCCTCGTGTTACACAGAGCGACAGCACACTGTAAAACACACTTTGCGATAAAAACACCCTTCGCCAAGACAGGCTTCGGTGAACTAAAACTAGCGAAGTATGCAATACGAGCTCAAGCAAAAGCACACAGAAGCAGGGCTTCGCCGCTTGAACAAGGAACACAAAATGTATTGAACTCAGAATGAATACAGTGAGGTCTGTCTACAGGAGCTCAACAGTAAATGCTCAAAGTGTTAAATGTTACCTACCGAGCCCCCATATTTATAGCCCACGGCTTCATCCTAAGGAAGTGACTACTTTACCCCTAGGGTTTACATCCATTTTGTCTCTACAGAACTAAGGGGTACAAAAGGTAGTCCACCTTTATTTTGGAGGCTTCTCTGTCAGCTGCAGAGGGGACAGTGTCAGCCTTTTTCAGAACAGACAGTGTCAGCCTTTACAGTGTTGACTTTTGGAACCTCCCTTCGCACGCGAGGGTGCGGAAGCTTCGGCGAGAAGCCTGCAGCCTGTTGGCCTTCGCTCCGCCGAAGAAGACCTCCGATACAGTGACGGTTTTGAGCCGAAGCCGTCAAAGCCCTTGGGCCTTCGCACCACCACCTCCGGAGTGGATCACCACGGCTTCGCAGCTACTCCGAGCTCGAACACCGTCCGTCCGTGTACCGAAGCCATGCATGGCCGAAGCACCTCAAGTCAACCTCACTCCGAAGCCCACCTTCGGAGTACCACCCTTCGAAGTCCCTCCTTCGTCCAAGGCCTCCGCATGAAGCATTCCATGAGCACTCCGTCGCAGTGCCTCTCCCCGAGCACACTCCACGACGAGCCTCACCCGGACCATGCCTTCGATGCGCCTCGACTTCTGAGACCTTCGTCGGGCCACCTTCGAGTGTCTCCTTCCGGAGCACACTTCGAACACCTTGCCTCCGCAGAGGACTTGTTTCACCAACTCCGAAGTCACTCCATTCGGAGTACCTTCGAAGTGCCTCACCTCCGAGGACTTTGTCTCGGAGTACCTTCAGCCGGAGCCACGCTCCGCACTTTCTGCCTTCACCTGGCACGACTCGACCCGAGGACCGACCCGGACCACCTTCGCAGCCACCGTGACGGAGCTCCCCGCTCCCTTGGCATCAAACCACCCGCTTGACCCAAGTTCACCTGGCTCGAACCCTGTCCGTCGCCTCCGAAGTCCCTGCGCACCACCGACAAGCAAACAAGTGTATCCAGTACTCCGGAGACCTCTCCGGGTTAGCAACCTTCGGCACACACTCCGGTGTACCGCCCAAAATACCGAAGCCTTCGGTACAATCCCAGTCATCGTGTACTGTCGGACCCCTCCGACGAGTACACTCCGCTGCAACCGCTGCAGCAAGCAAACACCGAACACACTCCGGTGAAACACCTCCGAACACCCTTCGGAGGTACCCTTCGAACAGAGGGTAAATAAACCTGTCAATCACTCATCACATACACCGAAACCACCCCTGGTTTCTCAACAAGCCTCCTTGATACTTGAATACCATGTTTACCTTGTCGCTCTAGGATTTATTTACATCCATGATTTAATTTATTCTTTTAATTATTTTTAGCATATTCCTTGTCAAATGGGTGCACTACACATACACTTACACACTTATATCAAAACATAACGACTAGATGTAGAATGGGTAATGATGATGTGATTTTGCAAATGTGTTGTGTGAAATGAAATTGTGTGTGTTACAAAGACTATTAAGGACCGATTCCTTGGGAAAGCATGAGCACAACATCGTGCAACCTTGTGGGTATTTATGGGGTGCCCCTGGGCTAGTACTTAGTGGGTTTGGGATAGCCTGATTGCCGATGGATGTGGAATCACCGGGTGGCTCGTGGTATTACTTGAAAAGTCCCTAACGGGCACGAGATTGTGGTTGTGATTTGAGGAGTTGGAAGAGGAGCACCCGTGTGATTGCCTGGGGAGAAGAAGGAAGACGTACTTTCCGGATCCTTGACCGTGAATCCATCTAGGTGGCAGTGGGATATCCTAGGTTTGCTTTGGAAAGTCTTTGTCTCGAACCTCCCCTACTACGCGGGTAGCGGAGTAGAGTTTGAGTCGCGAGGGTAAAGTGTGCACCTTCAGCTGAAGTATGATCTGTTCGAACAGCCGTGCCCACGGATATGGGCAAGTGATTTCATGTATCTTCCCTAGCGTAGTGTTTACTTGTTTTCAACTAAATGGGAAATGGGTTGGGACGTTACCAGAGTATACCGGTGGGTATACGACTAACCTGTGTGGTTGGATAACGTTCCTGTGTGGAGCGGGAAGTCGAAAGGCTTCATAGGGAGTGATGTGAGATGTGATAACTAGTTGAGCGCTAAAATGAATTGGGATGAGATGTTGATAATGGGAACACTTCCCCGATGGATGGGTAAGCTAGTACCGATATAATGATGAGTTATGATGATAAGATGATGGTCGTGATATGTGGAATTGATGAAAAGAAATGTGACTTGTGGAATTGACGGAAAATGATGTTGGGATTTGTTGCAAAGCAATCCCGATTGGTGAGAATGTGAGAGTTGATTAGCTTTTGAACTATTGCTACTTTATGTGGGAACGGTTAGAGGTTGGGACCTCTATCCGTGGGTATCAAGCACTTAGAATTTATAAACTATAAATATTCCCTTGAGAACCATAGCCGCTCTTTGTATCGTGCATCTATACTACTTCCAAGACTTGCTGAGTACTCTTGAGTACTCACCCTTGTTGTTTTACACCCCCACACCAGAGTTTGCTAATCTTCGGAGGACGTCAAGAATCTTGAATGTGAAGATGAAATTGTTGCCGATGAAGATATAGAAGATTAGGGTTTCGGGCCTAGTCCCCAAGTAGTGTTAGGATAGTAGTACATGTTTGAGTGATAAAATGTTTCCGCTGTGTTTTTGTAATGATTGTTGCTGTGAGGTATGCCTCTTTAGCAGCTTTTGTAATATTTAATTATTGTAACTTTCCCTCTGTAATGTACTACTGTCGAATGGAACAATGTCAACGGCGATATTGTTCGTCTTCGATGAAGTATCGGCTCGTCCCGCTCGATGGTATTTCCGAGTCCCGAGATGGGTCGTTACACTCGATGATATAGTATTCGACGAAGTTTGTCAGAGACAAGTTGGAAATAAAGCTCGACGAGTACTGAGCTCGTGTATACATAATTCAGAATTCAGTTCATCTCACGCATTCACGCTTGCTTGACAGCAAAGTGCAATGGTGATCTGAAATCTTTGGTACATTCTAGACGTAGGAATGGTAAATGATTAGGTACAGTAGCTGCAGCTCTTCCAAGTTCCACCTTGAGCAGAGTTCAGTGTTCAGTCAGGCCTTGGGGGGTTGTCAAGATTGCCTCCAGCTCCGAGCATGGACATCAGCCCTCCACCGTGCACCCTCCCCTCCGGCACGGCCAACCCGAAGCACTGGTTCCGGCTCCCTCCTCCTTCCTCCTGACCATTGACATGCGAAGGAGACGAGTTCATGGAACCAGGAACCAGTACCCGATGTGGCATCAGGAGCTTGCCGCTATTCCTCACGTCTTCCAACGACTCGCCGTAATCAGACGAGGAGATGGCATGGTCCATGCTGCTGCCCGCCGTCGTCGAGGAAGAAGAGACGATCCTGCTGCTGAAGATGCTATTACTGAACATGCCTCTGCCCTGACCGGACTCGGACCCTCGCTTTGAAGCCATCAGAGTTCCATGTGCAGCGCACAGGCCACTCCTTCCCCTTGCAAACCTCTCACACCCGGTGCTCCAAGCGCAGCGCTTGCCACCCCCGTGAGCCTTGCAGAAGTCTGAGCTCCCCTGAGCACTCTTGTCGCAGCCATCGAACTTGCAGCGCTTGCCGCCGCCATGCCTGACGCAGCAATCGGTGCGGCCACGAGCGCTCTTGGTGCATCCTGGGGTAGCGCAGCGTTTGCCACCTCCATGCGCGACGCAGAAGCTAGTTCCTCCATGGACGCTCTTAGGGCAGGCTCCACCTCCCTCGAAGAGGCACCTCTTCCCGCCACCGTGCCCTTTGCACAGTAGCGTGTTGCCCTCTGCGCCTCTAGTACAGCCTTCAGATATGCACCGTTTGCCTCCACCATGGGACTTGCAAAACATGGTGCTTCCCTGAGCTCCCTTGCCGCAGTCCGGGTACTGACACCGGCGACCACCGCCATGTGAGATGCACAGCCCAAACTGCCCTTCAGCGCTCCTAGTGCACCCCTCTATCCTGCACCTCTTGCCTCCACCATGCTTTATGCAAAATCCTGATCTTCCCCGTGCTGCTTTCGTGCACCCTGGAGCTCCACACCGACGGCCACCACCATGAGCAATGCAGAACTCTGTCTTCCCTTCGGCGCTTTTGGTGCAGCCCAATTCTTGGCACCGTCTCCCTCCACCATGAGCTTTGCAGTAAGCTGTCCGGCTCTCGGCACCTTTGTTGCAACCGGGCTTTTGGCACCGCTGACCACCACCATGGGAGATGCAGAGCCCTGTCGCGCCTCTTGCGCCTTTGGAACATCCATTGAATCTACACTTCTTTGGATGCCGTTGGTGACTTCTCTGCTCAGCACTAGTAGAACTGACCATCATATCTGAAGTTGCAGCAAAAGAACAATCGGTTGTTGCTGAAGGCTCAGGGCTAAGCTGAACCTTCTGCTGATTAAAATATGTAATGTGATTGTTGTCATCATCATCATCTACAGTTTCAACATGTTGAAGATCGGACACCAGTGGCGTTCCATTGAGACAGACATCATCTGATCTTGGACCAAACAGGAGTGGCAGCATATAACCACCTGGTTTCCTTTTAGCTGAAGTTGATCCCTCGTCGATAAGTGGGAAGACAATACCATTTTTGTATTGATTTGGATACTTCTCGATCACTGTTGTGGCTTGAAAATTCCTTGAGCTACCTCTCGAGATGCCCAATTTCAAACCAGGATCAGTCACAGCAAAATGTTGGCTGAGCAAATTTGCTGATTCTTTAGCCCTGTTGCCACCAGCTGAGTCATTGTCAGCATAATGCAGATTTGGTGTTGGCCCAAGTCCAAGGACAAGCCTGCATTCATCATCAGGAGCAGACAGACTGTGATTGCTCTGCTCAAACAATTTTCTAGATGCCTCGACTGTTTCTGAACTCCCAAGGCAAGAGAAGTTTACTGATGTTACAGCTTGAGGGAATGGTGAAGCAGCTATATGTTCCTTCCCAAGAAACCAAAGATTTTTCATATTAAGGTCCATCCTTCTTAGTATAAATATGGTAAGATATGCCACAAAAGGGAGTTTAGTGTTGTTTGGGGATCAAGAGTTTTTGTCAAACCATCAGAACCCCAGTTTTATAACATCAACATCAAGGAAGCAGATAGTGTAAACGAAATGGAAGTACACATGGATGTTCATGCAAAAAATGCCTCCACTGACAAAACCTGATGTATCAGCTCTGTCCATGAGCATTAAGTTACTGTTCCCAAATGTCAAATGATGGTATTGCTCAACTAAGAAAATCAAGTGCAGAGTATCTTAAGCTCACAAGAACCACAAACAGACTCCATATATCAATTAAGTGCCCTCTGAGATCTGCAAGCAAGCCAGGCCACAAGTGAATTTACAGCATAAGAAAAATGACCATAGAAATGATGTATAATAAACAAAGTGTTGATCTGAACATTTTACAAATACATATAATGAAGGACCAACGCTAGCATGTAAACAAGCAAAAATCAAGTCAAAAATAGCCAAAGGAGTTACATTTCCTCGGAAAAGGGAGATCTAAAGCCATCACGGATTAAAATTGAAAATGTGAATATGTATGTTCATCCTAATAATACTTTCTATAATATCATGTGTTTCTCCTACCTTTTCCTCAGTTGAAGAAAGGTTACGTGTACAAGGTGGAAGCTGAACCATTCAAAAATCAAATTGCCATTATCTTGCTATAACATAGGGGAAAGGTATGATGGGAGCAGGAAAAAACTCAAGTATCAAGTCAAATTCACTAATTCAGTGCTATAACCATCTCAATGTTTCTATGCATAAAGTTAACATGCTACCATCCTAGTGCCCACCACCGGAGGAACAAGCAACCTTGCTGATCCAAGTACAAATTTCACCCAATTACTGTATATCAAGCACATACCAGAATATATTAAAACGTCTCTCTCCTTCAATTATTCCAAACACAAAAGATAAAAATCTATTGGAGTCATTTTAAGTAGCTTAAGGGCATAAAACCAAAATAACCTTGGATTAAAACCCTTAGCACTAGTATCCAATTCAGGAACTGCTTAAAGAAGATAAACAAAGCAGGTTGCAGCATACATCATGGAAACATGGACTATGGAGAAGATAAATAAATATGTTCTACTACAAAGGCACCAGTTTCCCAACTTTTCACCAAAGTACACAAGTCTCACGGCAAAAGGCTTCAGTTTGCCAACTTCTCCACTAATAAATCCGGAGCATGCAAATCTAGAGAAAGACAATCCAGCAAACGCGAGCACAAGAAACTACGGTTATCTATCCAGCTTCCAGCACAGAGCAAACAAGAACCAACAGATTATTATCACACGGACTCCATCAGGTATGTGTGCAGACCGTCTTGAACTTATCGCAGGAGGAGTAAAAAGCGGAGGTAAAAACAGAAGCTTTGGGGGGTTCTTAGGCGAGAAGCAGCGAGGACCGAGCGGTGCAGATCCATACATACCGCCACCATGGAGAAGAAGCAGGAAGCGGCGAAGCGAAAGGGTGGAGGAGACCGAGACCAGTCGGTGGGGCGAGGAGGGAGATGGAGATAGGTGCGGGAAATAAAGGGGGCGAGCGGCGGAAAAGGAGCGAGCTTTATGCCATTGGCGACGGGAATAGCATTTGGCTTTTGGGGGGCTCGGGAGGAGCATCGAATAAAAATCAACCAACCATGCGTCTCCATGATGAGGTGAGTGATATGCGGTGAACGTGGCGGTCGGCCGCTCGGCGCCCGCCGTCCGGCCGGCGCCGGCGTCGCGTCTCGCGGTGACCGCGTCGTGCGCGCGTCGAGAATCAGACGCCACGGACAGGCCGGACTCTGGCCTCGTTTCGTTAGCAGAGCCCGAGCCTGGGAGACTGTTTTGGAAGTCTCCCATGAACAAACTCATTTTTTAATTTTATTGTTCTATGTTCTAATGGACACATAGACTAGAGTATTTGATAAGTGGAAGGTTCTACAACTTAGCATGCATGACTAAAAACTTGTTTGTTTCAAAATAATACTACAATAATTTAGTTCATTAATATGATTATAAGTGTAAATAAAGGCTGACTGATTTATTATAATAAGCCGCTTAGACTTAGGGCTACCTGGTTATATTTTAAGTAGCATTAAAATGAGACCTATAAAAATTGACATTTGTTATTGTCATGTACACGATGTAATAAACTAAAAATGTAATATTACCCACAAAAAATAAGTATTATATTACTTATGGTCACACCATAAGCTTAGAGTGCACCTTAAGTTTTTTTGCTTATAGTGTAGCTTTGTAATGTACAAAACTAGTAATAATACTGCTTTAAATGCTTAATGTCATATTTTCATGCACATTGTGGATACCTTATAATTTAATAAGTTAGTTAAATCCAACTTAATACCTATTGCAATTTGAGTCCATTCACAGCTAAATACTTTGTTTTAAGAGCATTTGTAATGTTTTGATATCGAAACATTGCAGCAGTAATTCAGGCTCCTGAATGTATCACAACTTATTTTCCTCCAACTTTTATAATCTTAAACGGATATAACTCGAAGGCACCGCGCCATTACAAGCGGTGAGGAAAGAATCTCTCTCTTCCCCGTCGTTTTATCGCACGTAGAACCTGTACACGGCGATGCATGTGCATCCGTGCATGCAACGATGGCTACTTGGCGCCACATGGAGCACGCAAGAACACATGCGGCGCCGGCGCCGGCGTCCTCCCAAATCCCAACCGCCGGCCGCCTCCACCACCGCAGGACGACGTGGAGTGGAAAGAGCGGCCAGGTGCACCGCGAAAGCGACGGAAATCTCGCCTGTGGACAGAGCTCTGCAAACAACGCTTAGGAGAAACATACGGGACACAACACTACAGTGGGGGAAAAAATCAATAATTTGTCGTTCCCAATATGAACTCTTCGATTTATGGATGAGATGATCTTGAAAGGTAACTAGATATATGAGGGTCATGGGTTGATAGAATGGAATGGTTGTTTCATATTCTAAGAACGGAATAGCTTCACTCCACTACGTGTTTGGAAGCAAGAACTCCGTTTTTTATTTAGTTTTGGAATTTGACTCCGTTTTTATTTAGTTTTTTATTTAGTTTTGGAATCTAATAAAACAGAGGAATTCTGTCCCTTGTTTGGTTTAAGGACGACGGAGGACATGAGAAGAAAAGCGAATGACGTAGGAGGTATTTGTTTTTTATTTAGTTTTGGAATTTGACTCTGTTTTTTATTTAGTTTTGGAATCTGATAGAACGGAACAGTTCTATCCCTTATTTGGTTTAAGAGCGACAGAGGACATGAGAAGAAAAACGAACGACATAGGAGGTATAAGAGACGAGCTTTTCGGTTCTATGGATTTTTTGAGACCGAATAGTTCTGAATCTATGAGGAATATTCTTTTTTGAGAGTTATTTCATTTTATATAATTCCAAACCAAACACACATAAAGTAAAATGAAGCTGCTCACTTTACGTAAATCCTGAACCAAACCAAACGTTATCTTACGTGGTGGCGAGGAGGGGTGAGGAGATGCTCTCCGTGTCCGGCCAGAATCAGATGCTCCTCCCTCCTCCAGGCGACGTACCGTCTTAACACAAGCTCAGCTCGATCGTGTCGACGTTTTGACTTTGGAATATGTCCGCCCGAACATATGCTGACAAGAAACGAGCGGTCGATCGATGCAGCAACTTTCCGCATCACGTCGCTTACAGCACAGGGATTCAGAAATGCAGCAACACCTCCAGCTGACGACACACAAGGAAGATAAAAAATTTCCCCCCATAAATTTCTTCTTTTTTAACCGACTTCCAAACTGCCCAGGAGACCCAAGTTGTCAGCAGTATAGGAGTACCGTGTTTCTGAGCAAAACCTCGCGTTCTCAGAATTTTTTTATTTAAAAACAACATTTTTCCCACGAAATTGCATTTCTGGATAGCTGGTCCGAAAAATTACAAAACTAGACATCTATCGACCTTGCAAGTGTTAACAGGCTCGACAGGAAGCATCTTCTTTTCCTATTGACATTTTAACAATCAACAAGGTGACTTCAACGTGGGTAGTTTTGCAAATTTGTAGGATGGCTATCCAGAAATGCAATTTCACCAAAAAAATATTTATAAAGAAACAGCGTTCTCGTGCATTATTTCAGCCAATCCTTGGCAAAATAAACTGAAGCCAAGTACACAGATGAGTGCGACGTGAGCTGTTTATATCAACTATTTCGTACAGAAAGATTCTTGAGATGGGAAGCATGGTTGGAAACCACTGCCATAACATGGATACATTATCAGCAAGAACGAACACACCATTTATGGGCAGCCTGGCAGGATTTTAAAACCAAATTGCAAGTGCAGAATCTGCACAGATGCAGTTGTAAAGATGGCAAACAGAATAATGCAACGGGCAAATTGTGTAGCTTATCATGTACCCTGCATGGGCACCAGTACGGTTTCATCACTTTTAATAGGTGTATTATTAATCAAAGTATCAAGCCAGTAGTGCTTTGTGATAATTAAGTTCCAGTAGACAAACCTGGAGAAGGTTACAGGAAGGGATAGTTGGCTGGGACTGACGAGGCAGCACTGTACGGCACTGGATCACATCACTCCATAGTCCATACCAAATGCTTCAACGTGATATCCCCTTACTGGAGTTTGACAATCCAGACAACAATACAGGGTTAAAAGAATCTGACACAGAGAAATTAGAGAGTGAAACTAACAGTGGATTCCTTGCTACGACTGCGGGTCTGTTTGGCACAGCTATAATTCTGATATGCATGTTAAATCTAAAGTTTATATGATATGATAAAAGCAGCCTAAACTTTATTTTCTGTTCAAAGCTCAACTAAATACCCTCAATCCACTCGTATCTCATGATCTAAGATTTCTTGGATATTCGATGTAAAGCGGTGCCAAACAGGGTCTATATGTAGCTTTACAATTTCAACGATGGGAATTGGGAAAAGAGCATTTAAAAATGTACAACACGCACTCAAACCATGAATGGTTTCTCAGAATTTGTCTTAATCCTCTTGAACTATAATCTCCTCCTCTGCTACTCCCCAGAAACAATTACCAAGCTTTCCAACACAGGTGGATGGACAGCAGTTCTGCAGTAAAATCATGTTAGGGAATATTCCCAAAAAAAGACTAAAAACAATTTAAGACGGTGAAAATATCTCCAGTTTTCAGTACTGATAAATCACGAACAGTAGAGTTCCATCTGCTGCTACTTTGTTGAAGGCTTAAGGATCTTATAGATAACATACAGAGGATAACAGAAATTATTCCTAAGAAGGAGTATGGACTAATTGGCAAATTGATGCAGGCCTAGTTTGTTGTCCGAACAAATAAAACATCAAAATCCCAAAAAATGTACTTAATAATAAAATAAAACACCAGAATCCCAAAATTTAGACTAAATTATTATTTCCAGACAAAAGTTCGACAGAACATTCTTAACTTCTAATTATATAGACATAAATTTTGTGGTAAGATCATTAGACTAGATAAACGGTATACAATTGTAACCTTGTTCATGCTATGGTAGCATCAGTGGGTCAAAGCTGCGATTCATCAGTTATGCAATATAAATATATAGAAGGGTTCATTTGGTATCAGTAAACTGAAGAGATTATCATACCTTAGAACAGGTGTATATGACAAGAGTCAGCCAGGTCCAGTTGTCTGGTGCATAATCTGAGGAACCATCACTAGCTTCATGGAGGAAATATGATAATGGAGACATCAATTGCAGCTCATATTGGCGTGGTGCGCCGCAAAGCTTGCATACACGAGACTCTTGAAGGTTTGTTGCAGCCAACAGCGGCTTACCACCATAAGAGTACCTGCATAACATCACAAAATATTCAGGTGGTAACAAACAATTCATGCATTGTAAACAGTCCGTAAAACACATTATTCATAGCTAAGTTTACAAGGACATTATGAATTTAGCAACCTAAAGCACTGCTGTGGATATGCATCCAACCGTTTCTTGAATTTCAAGAAAGTTCTGTCGGCACCAAGAGCCCTGTCATATTCATAGCTTTCTCCTTCCCATTTCTCTTCTTCATCATTTGCTACATCTGCAATTTCTTTTCCTGAAACCGACTCGCTGCTATTTGGACCTACAATGCCTTTGCCCCCAAGTTTCTCCTTACCATAATAAATGTAGAAACAAGGGAGAACTGCAAAAGGAGATTTTCATGAGACCAAAACACAAGACTTTGTTCATATGACAATTAGTATTTAAGAGCTTTTCCTCACCGGGTAAACTTGGATCATCTTCTTTCACCTTTCCAAGAGGGCATTTTATGGGGGCATTACTATGCTTCAATTTGTTTCGCTTCTTTGAGTAGATGCTAATGTTGCAGCTTGCTCAAGTGCACTAGCCAAGGCATCTAGATCAATTTCATCATCACTGCCCCCATGACTCTTGTCCGGAAAACTTGAAGAAGTCTCACTTGAACAAACATTACCCTTTCTTTGATCTACTTCGTCAACCTTACCATTTGTTTGCACAATGCTATGACACTTTTGTACTCTTAGGACCTTCCAGCTGTATTAAAAAGGAAAAATACATACTAAATCGAACCATGAAGATCCCAAGATAACATATAAACTATAATCATATAGGAATAAAGGGGCACATACTTACCTTTGAGGGTTAGGCCCACATTTTGATGTCGGACAGACGAGCACATAGATAGTCCTGCTCTCAATGTTTAACTTTGCCACAGGAGCATAAACCTGAGATCATCACATCTCATAAAAATGAAGAAGTACTAATAAATCGGTAGGAAATAGGAATACAATCTATGAGACTCTCATGCCACACATAAGTTGATGGAATTTGCTCTTTTGCCTCATATGAGTGTATGACATGTGGCTCCTGGGCCCAGTTGTCAAACACACAAGACGTGGCAAAAAAGTAAACGTCACTCAACTTTGTGGCATAAGAGTAAAAATTCCTTTAACTAATGCCCAAGCATCGCAATGATCTTTTTTCCATACAAGCATTCATCCAGACATGTTCCAAGTCTTCAATTCTTGCCAAACAGAAAATACTCGCCTGAGCAACAAGGCACAGCTTGGTTCCACATAAACTGCATTGGAGCAAGTGAGGTTTAATGCCCATATCCTCAGTTGGCCAATCCTGCAGACAATTGAACAAATGACACAAATGGAGCCTGAGAAATAAGCTACTATGAACTTTTCCTTAAAAAAGCTTCCACCTTTGAGGAGAATCACTAAATGTGACGGGATAAAACACAATAACAGCTTGTTTAGTGATTTGCAAATTTCTACGGACAGAAGAGCAAGGCTTGATATGTACAGACTAATCCTCGAGGCCAAAAACGAAATCAAGAATCAAGAATAGCTAAAGAGAGCAAAAGCAAAGGCGTACAGGGACTCCGCCGATCTTGGTGGTGTAGTGATCGGCCTTCTCCCGGTAGTCCTCCGCCCAGGGCCCTGGCAAGCCCAGATGCACCTCCTCCCCCATCCCTCCCCTGCCCCTCTTCTCTTCCTTGGAAGAGAGGATCTTACACAGAACGAGCAGGCAGGCTAGTAGCGGGATGCAAGAGAACCGGGACAAGAACCGGCCGGTACCCTCCGGCGTCCGGCGGCGGAGAGAGAGGGTTAGCCTAGTGGGGAGGTTTAGGCGGCGACGGCACCGTCTCGTCCAAATTTAATTATTTGTCACTCTTAACATGTGTCAATAATAGACCACATGTCAGTGACTCAGGCGACCCCACATGTTAGCGACTCAGAGTGGCATTTTTGTTGCCACTTACATATTAAGAGTGACAAATAATTAAATCCCCGTGCAGCCTGCAAAGCTTGGCTTGGGCTCTCTGATGTGATGTGGCACCACGTGGAAGCGAGTCCAATCTCCCGCGGCGCCGGCGGCAATGGCGTCGTGGCCCAGGCAGCCCGACAAGATCTGTCCACAATAGAATGGGCCTAGATGTTCTCTCTCGTAATCTCATTTGTTCATGTGAGTGAAAATCTAAGATCTACTTCTATGCATGGTTTGTTCTACCCCTCTTGGCCAAAACAAAGTTTTTTTCGGTTTTTCTGCCTTCTCTTATACAACGGTTTTTGGTTTTTCTGCCTTCTCTCATACAGCGGAGGGAGCAGCTACTCTGCAGTCAAAGGAGTGGGAAGATTGGCTGCGGAGGGCAATCAGGTTCCATAGCCATTCGATTTTGATCGGATGGTACAAAACTCCTTTCGCTCTTTCCGAAACCTCCTGTAAAATGAGTCCGCCAATTGCAGAGGATCTCATGTGATATACTATGTGCAGCCGTGCAGGTGATGACATGAGTGGTGATGCCTAACCTAGCCAAATGAGCACAAGGATTAATCACAGTTCTAATTATTAGATTGCCCTCTTGTTACAATAATTTATATACTATTTAAAAGAATTTAGAAGTAGGAGTCTACCCCCGTTCGTAGCAAACCAAAACTGGTACTTGTTCAGTGTCCTGCATGACTGCATACATCTCATCCAATGAACAAAGTAGTATTCTGTCAAATTTCAGGCCTGAAATGTCGGGACCCCTGTTTCTGCAGCACCAGCATTTTTCGGATAGAGTTCTTCTTTTTCAGAGTTCAGACGAACCAATGCGCAGAATCAAATACATTCTCTGGTTTTAAAAAAAAACATACTTTTACATTTCTAGATTTCTAGATATCCTTCTCGATCATAATATATTCATATGTTTAAGAACATGTTTTCTATAACATAATCAAGAACGAAGCCTGCTCTACAGACAGCAAAAGAGCCTAGATACTGTGGAATATAGTTGAACTTTTGAGAATACTCCATACTTTTCCTGTGCTCGCACGAACTGATACACTCGAATCCTCTGTTAAATGCAAATAGCAACGAGATCAGAACAGCACCAAGCTTGTCAAATGTGTCATTAATGAGAAAAAACTGAAAGATAGGGCTGAAATAAGATACAAAGAGATAGGGAAGTAAATAAAAATTCATGCTTGTTATAAGAAAAGGTCGCAGCTACTCCAAAGGAAATGGCCACAGCTTCTATATGCACAATAGAATCATGTTTTGATTAACTACACTATTTGTTCCCATGTGTATTATTTAGAAGATCAAAGTGTTAAACATCAGCAGGACAAAAATATCTGTGCTAATGCCTGCCTCATTGACTGAGATATGCGTTTAGTGAGCCAAAGTCAAGGAGAATTGGTTTGTGTGGAGGTTCCTTGCTCACAAGAAAATTGCCTACAGAAAATCATGCATGTCAGTACAAATGTAGCTGCAAGAAATACAAGGGGGAAATCATTGAGGTGACAGAAGATCTCTCTAAGACGCATAAAATTATTATGCATATGTTATCTCCTCCACAGGTCTTTGCTTATGGACGCCATATGCTTCTAATGAATCATTGTCATTCAACAAATCCCATCCATACATTGCGGAATTAGGAGCTTGTTAGCCGACTGATACACAAAGAAGAAGTGATCAGATGGTTAGTCAATTGAACTGCAAAAAACTAGTACAACAATAAACAGGATAAAAAAATAGAACCCAGATAAACCTGAATAACTTCTGGAATCAATACGTCGACAGCACTAGAAACACCACCACTCTCACCAGTTTTCCGACTAAGATTCCTGTAGACAGCCCTTGTGTTCTCTAAATTAAAGATTTGTAACTTGCATTATCATGATGATCTCTTTGTAAGTGACTAGACCTTTTCTTTTAGAAAATATGGATAGGTGATAAAGTTTCCAAGGCAAGAACATGAGATGCTACCAGAATTGCTATCAAAGGATACAAGCCAGTATCGACGCAACTAGAAAGCAACTAGATACACTAAAGTATTGGTGCAAAAGCAACAAGGATACCAAAAATATCTAATCAAAGAGAGAGCATTCAAGGTTGTCTTCACTTTCTTCCTTCTCCTCGCCTTTGGGGGCCTCCGTGGCAGCTCCACCAGCCGTGGCTGTCAAGTGCAGCAATGTGGATTGCAGACCTAGACCGTAGATTGTACTTGAAAGACACACCTGGCCTTGTCCTGGACCTCGCCAGCACGGAGCCATGGTAAGCTGCACCGAGGAGGAAGGGGACTCAATGTGCTAGCTTAGATTGGATTAAACTTCAATGCTTTATTGCTTTGAGCCTTGCGGCATATATATATATATACAACCAAATAACTAGCCTATTATGATCCCTATATTATTCCTAAACTTGGCTCTTATCCTACTAGGATTCTTATATCAATTCCTAAATTTAATTCAACCTTAACATAGCAATTCCTAACAGGATCCAAATAGGATTCTTGCCAGGATTCTGCCAACCAGTCTTGTATTGCTTCAGGACTCGGACTGGGATCCCTAGGCAAGCTGCCTGATCCTGCCTCTTATGCCTAGAATACTGTATTCTGACATTGGCATTGCCAGCAGCAGCAGCACCAGCACCAGTCACCAACAGCACCAATGGTCACCTGTGTGAGAATTGAGGTCAGCACAAAATAAATTTGGTTGCATATAAAGTATAAACGGTATGTATTTAACGATACGGCCGCAAGTCCAACTGATTAGAACATTATACAACTTACTCTAGCTGTTCGACTTTCTCCAACTTGAATCCACGGATTCTGATCTCTTCCTTCTCGGAAACGTCCTTGTGATCAACGTGCTGGATACCCCAGCCTTATTCTCTACCTGACCTTTAACTTTGACCTGCAAAGGGGTGTCATATAAAGAATCCATCAAGAGAAGGTAACCAAATTTTAGGATTCCAATTTTGGGATGTATTTTTGCGTTTTTATTACCTCTGTTTCATCTATAGCGTTTATGATAAGAGTGCCGTCTAAAGAGAGGCATTCACTAACAATGTTCTTGCCATTGATGACCAAAGTTGACCTCTGAGAAACTGAAGAGTTGCCACACACTTTAGCCTTGACATCCTTGAATACAAGACCCCATCTTGGGCTCCAGGTTATGCGTGGCCAAACCTCTACTTCTTGCCCATTGAAAGTATCGATTATAGGGTCAGCTATCTGTTCGCCGGCCTGGAAAGAAGGGGAAAGTTGAGCTTTTTAAGCTAGAGCGCAAATAATGTCTGATCCAAAAGAATATGCTAATTTCATCACCTTTCTTAAAATAAGGCTATTTGCCCTGTAAATCGCCATCTCTCCTGAAGTTGCACTGTGGTAGGATTACCTTTCGGAACCTGCAGGAAGGCATATTAGTCTATTTGAAGATAGAATACCACATGCACACACAGTAGACAACCGAAAAAGGCAGCTGATATGATGTAACTGAGCATGACAGTTGGTAGAAACTGATGCATAGTCTCTATGTGCACATTAACCATAGATCAAATATATAGATAGTATATATTCACAATGTATCAAGGGCTCAAGGCAAAGTTGAATCTGACAACAGGCCTATTGATTTAATAGAAAAAAACAACATTTAATCTGAATCATAATTCATTGAC
>JAAALK010001473.1:0-20251 GCA_019279435.1 Zizania palustris | reverse complement strand
GCAGAAGAACGCAAAGTTCCTCTCAGTCAAATCACCATGATGAGCTCTGAGGATGGTCACGCTGAACTGCTCGGTTCCCTGGTGATCTGAAGTCACCTCACCGAGTCAGCAGCCGGCACCTCTGGACTCGACTGAGGGGCTCGATCGTAGTGGAAGAAGTGACCAGAGGTCCGCCCTCATCATCAGTCGAAGTCTCAGAAGGTGTGGGATCTGCGGGGGATGCAGAAGGCCCACCCTCATCAGCAGCTGGAGTATCCCATCTTCCTCAAAGATGGACTCTCCGAGCTCATCATCACCAGAAGCTCAAAGAAGGAGTCAAAGAAGGCAAGGACTCCATCAAATGAAACCTCACAAGTCTCGACAAGCAACTGTGATTCGAGGTTCCAAACACGGAAGCCTCGAGAATGCAATGCATAACAAGAAAAACACCATCCCAGCAACGAGACTCAAACTTGTCCAATGCCCTCCCTTCTTGAGCACAAAGCACTTGCAGCCAAACGCTCGCAAGTGGCTCACCTTGGCTGTCTGCCGAACCCGCAATTCATATGATGTCTTACCAAGGTAAGCTCTAAGAAAAATACGGTTGGCCAGATAGCAAGCCGTGTTCATGGCTTCAGCCCAAAAACGCCTAGGAGTCCTGTGCTCATCGAGCATCGTCCTGGCCATCTCGACTAGCGTGTGGTTCTTTCGTTCCACAACGCCGTTCTGTGGGGGAGTGTAAGGAGAAGAAAACTGATGGTCCAGACCCTGATCACTACAGAAACTGACAAACTGAGAGTTCTTGAACTCAGAGCCGTTGTCGGAGCGAATTGCTCGCATCCGACCATTGTTCTCATTCTTCAGCTTCAAAATCAGGTCATGGACAAATTGAAAAGTTTCATCCTTAGACTCCAAAAAGAAAACCCCGAGAATCGAGAAAAGTCGTCAACAATCACAAGAGCATACCACTTCCCCACCGACTAAACGTACCCGAGCTGGACCAACATTGTCCAAATGTAAAAGCTCGCCCGGATATGAAGTCATCACCTGAGTCACAGGTGAGTGAGAAGCGGCAACCATTTTGCCATGACGACATGGATGGACAAACTAGATCCTTCTCCATCTTAAGCTTGGGCAATCCTCGGATGAGGTCCATAGAGCTTACCTGACTAGCAGATCAAAACTCAAATGACCTAATCTCCTATGCCACTTCCAGAGCTCAGAAGAAGATCCAGCAATCAAACAGCGAGAAGGGCCAAAAGAACTAGAGAAGTCAATTCGAAAAACTTTACCGAAAGGTAAAATCTGACAAACCAAAGACCCTCTAGAATCA
Organism: Zizania palustris; assembly: GCA_019279435.1. NCBI lineage: Eukaryota > Viridiplantae > Streptophyta > Magnoliopsida > Poales > Poaceae > Zizania > Zizania palustris. The sequence goes on along the minus strand of JAAALK010001473.1, from coordinate 18,939 downwards.
ACCACAGAAGAATTGCCCTTCTTAAAACGTACTTCCAAACCATCCTCAAGAAGTTGCGAAACAGAAATCAAATTGAAGTTCAAATTCTTAACCAAAGCAACATTCTTTAAAGAGAAATGATCTGAAATGCTAATTGAGCCTATGCCACTTACTTTCCCTTGACCGTTGTTCCCGAATGTGATGTACTCTTTGGAGCTCGGGGGAGTGAGACTGGAGAACCATCTGCGATGTCCCGTCATGTGGCGAGAGCATCTTGAGTCCATGATCCAAACATCCTCCAGTCCCCGGTCCTGCACAATCAGTGTCTGTAAGTGGGAGCAAATGGTCTGGCACCAGGTTTAGCAAAAGAGCTAAACTAGTGTCGAGCCATATGCTCAAAAGATGGAAAGCGAAAACCATCAAAAGAGTTTGGACCAAAACGCGGCTCAAAGCGTGGTCCTCGGTTCTGCCTAACCCTGCGGCCACGAGGTCCAGAACCGTAGCCAATACGGTCTGGAGCTCTGCTGGAACGGACACCACCAACTGGAGCACGGATAGGAAAGCCGTCTCCTCTACCACCACCTACACGACGCGGCCTGGCCTCCAGCCTCTCCCCGCGCCGAGGAACACGCAGTCTACCACCCTGCTGGTAGAACTGCTCCTGATCACTACGAGCCCTCTCTGCTCTCTCAACCCGCTTCCTCCTGAAGCAAAACTCCGCAAGATGCCCGTCTCTCTGACAATACTCACAATGATAGGTGGGCTTCTTGGGATGTGGTTGAGGCTTGGGATGTTTGGGCTTGGCAGTGTTTGGTGTGGTCTTCTTGGGTTGAGAGGGTCCAGGAAGAGAGTCAAGAGAAGTGTGGAGATTTTTGGGCTTTGGAACCCAGATAGGTTTCTTGGGTGGAGCTTTAGGTGGTTCATGGATCACTCCATCCTTGGGCTGACAAGCCTGGGGAGACTCAGTGGAGTGAGTCTTGGGATACCTCTGCTCTGGAGTCATTTTACTCCACTCCACTGCCCGGCAAATGGCACTCTCAAAGTCAGCCTTGGTGTAGGTGTAACCTACCCCAAACCCATCCTGCCTCTTGAACTGCTGGATCATCATGCCAAGCTATGGCTCTCTGGCACTGATCCAACTCAGGATAGAACGGAGGTAAAAGTTCTCATTCTGAGAATCTGCTAGCTCCTCTCTCAAGGAAGCTAGAACCTCCACCTGAGACAAGCAGGTCTCACACTCACTCTCTATTTGGACAGACTTTTCAGCTTTAAGCTTAATCAACTCCATTCTAAGAGACAGGCAGTTCTCACAGACAGTGGGTGGAACTGACAGTGTCTCAAGATCTAGCCTAGTCTGGGCAAGCTCAGCTCTCAACCTCTCTAAATCACCCAAATGCTCATCGCCCTTGGATTTCAGCTCAGCTACGGCAGCTAGATGAGATGGGCAATCAACACAGGGTGCGACGACAGTGGCTTGAGCATCTTTCAGCTCCAGCTGAGCGCTTTCAAGCTCAGTGGCCAAAGCGTCCCTCTCATCAACCCTTTCTGTGTACCTGGACTTCAGAGTCGACAGGTCACACAGAAGCACCTCACACTTCGGGCACTCACTGCTATCACCCAAGCAAGGGGAAGAAGATAGACTCTCAATTCTGCCGTTGGCCACGGCAAGCTCACTAGCTAACTCGTCTATCCTTTTCTTAGCCCCCCTAAGCAGTTTCTCCCGATACTTCAACTCCTGACGATTGCTCTCAAGTAAATCAACAATTTCTCGCTCATAAGACGATACCTTGTTGTCGTCGTCGTCGGAGTCGTCGGAGGAGCTTTTTTCTTCCTTATCCCCAAGAGCCATTGAACAGAAGCTCTTGCGGGATCTTCGGCGCTGGTGTGGGCGGCTCTTCGGCTTGTCTCCGAAAGCCATGAAGCAGAGGCCCGCCGGATCATCCTTGTCCTTCCCCTTCTTGATGGCGATCTCCTCATCACTTGAGCTCGATGAAGAGGAAGAAGACGTGGACCGCTTGGAGTAGCTTTTCTCCATCTCGGTGAAGAAGGCCTTGTCGCGCTTCTTGTTTTCTCACCGGTAGTCCTTCAGGGCCTTTCTGAAGAATCTGGTCTTGGCTTGCCCTTGATGAAGGATGAGCTCTCGTGCTTGCCGGAGTCATGGAAGCCACCACCGATGCCCTTCTTGTATCCATTGCGCTTGGGGCAGTCGGCGATGAAGTGTCCTAGATCACCACACTCAAAGCATCCGGATTTTGTGCCGTGTCTTTTGAACATTCTCTTATCATAGACACGACGCACCCGGTTGTTAAAAAGACACAAATCATCATCTCCCAATAACTCTAGCTGGTCCTCAGTGATAGACATCAAAGAGAACCCAGCACAACTCACAGAAGAGGGATCAACAGAAGGAGTAGCAAGGGCCAGGGATTTTGATCCAGAACCAGTGAGATTTGATCTCAGCTGGATATCTACCTCAGTGGCCTTCAGCTTGCTAAACAACTCAGAAATGGTCAAGGTATCGTAAGAAGTGCTCTCAACGATAGAGGATACCTTGATCTCCCAGATCTTTGGGTCCAAGGTATGGAGAACCTTGAGCGCCTGCTCGTGATCTGAGACTAACTGAGCACCCTCAGCCTTGTTGTCTCGAAGCTTGTTTATGATCGACTGAAAACGACCAAACAAAGCCTCAACAGATTCACCCGGCTTCTGTGTGAAATTTTCATATTCACGCCGGTAGGTCTGATAGAGCCGAGCCTTGACCTGAGCTGTTCCCTCATGGTGTGCCTTGAGGGTAGCCCAGATCTCTCTCGCAGTGGAGAGATGACTCACACGCTCAAACTCAGTGGGACCTAAGCCAGAAAACAGAATGTTCACAGCCTTACTGTTGCTCAGATGCTGAGCAATGATACCAGCAGTACCCTGCTCAGTAACTGGCAATATGACAAACGTGGTGTGAACGCAAATATCCCAAATGTCCGAACCCTGGCTCATAAGATAGGCTCGCATGCGAGTCTTCCAATAGTTATAGCCATAGGCTTCCAAGGACGGGACCTTGCCAGGAGACGTCATAGTCACTACTGGGGTTTAGAACCGGTTAAGGTATGGAAAAACCCTAACCTCGCTCTGATACCACTTGTAGGACCGAAAGTAGCGACCAGAGGGGGGTGAATGGGCGCCTTAAAAATTCTTTCGAATCAATGGCCTGTTCCCAATACCCAACGCACCTCAGAAAAGACTACGCAGCAGAAAATAAACAAAAAGCCTAAGTCTAAAGGTTTCTAACCTAGGAGCAACTGATGATAACTGAGATCTATTAAAGTAGTGCAACTAGGCAGATGAACAAGGTGTAACAGGCCTATACTTCTCAATGAAATGATCTAAGTATGTGTAAGATGAAAAGAGAAGTTACTGTCCAAATTTGTCTCCTGTTCGAAACTTGGCGAAGCCTCCTTCGCACGTCGAGGTCTGCTTCGGAGGTTGGTGACGGAGCCCTGCTTCAGAGGTCAGTTGCGAAGCAAGTCGAAGATGCCGAAGGTGTTTGGTTCTAGTCTAGTTCGAAGTGGCAAGAAGCGAAGTATGCTTCGAAGCGAAGTATGACAAATGTCGGAGCCTGCTTCGAAGTGTGCACTTCGAAGACAAAACTTCGAACACAGCTTCGAACCAAATGCTTCGAAGCAAAACCTTCGAACAGAAAGCTTCGAACACAACACGCTCACACGGGCAACCTTCGAACAAAGAAGCGAAGCCTGTCACACGACAGAAAACCAAGTCCGAAGCCTAGACTCTACCTCCGAAAAGAGCAAGCTTCGAAAAGAGAAGCGAAGGGTGACACACCACACAAAAGTCAGTGTGAGGCCTAGCGGAACTACAAGCTTCGAACCCAACTTCGAAATCTATCGAGGTATGGACTTCGAACAGCTAGAGCCGAAGCCCCATCGCACTGTCGTTCGAAGTAAGCGATGTTGTTCGTTCTGAAAAATACTTCGAAGCTTAGCAGCACAGAACGCACACCGAAGATCGAAGATCGAGCGAAGCCTTCGAAGATATTAGATCGAAGCCTGCCTCACGGAGCTGAGTGGCTTCGAACAGAGAAGGGCTTCGCCCGAAACACAGCCAAAAAGGTGACAGAGCCTGTCAGCTTCGATCAAAAAGCTGTGCAGTAGAAGGTGAAAAGCTACACAGAACACTGTAGCTACAGGAAAATAGTACTACTTGCAACAGCAAGAACTAGTACTCGGTTTGTGAAGAACAGAAGCAAAAGAGAAGCTTCTGCTCACGAAATAAATCCAGGCTATGCCTGTAGCCGAAGCATTAACTCCTCAAACCAAACAATGAGCACCGAGAGAAATCAACAGGAACCAAAGCTTTAAAGCATCCAAAAGATTAGAATAAATGCAAGGCAAAATAGAACGAGCAATGGCCTGGCGGCGCACACAGGAGAGAGAACGTGAGAGACAAAATGACCCAATAGAGAGGATTTAATTTCAGCCAAAAGGGTAGTCCAAACCCTAGGGATTGGGGTCCTATTTATAGGCAGCCCAACACTAGGAATATTCTACCAGCCCCTTAGGGTTTTACAGACTCAAAAATAAAGGAAAAGACTCTACTGCCCTTAGGAATTTTTACAGACACAACTGACTGACTGTGGGCCTAGAGTTACAGATGACTTATCCGGAAGCTAAGTTTTCGTAGCGACTACGGCTTCTCTTCTGGACAGTCGGATACAAAATCAACGGTTGTCAGTTTTGCGCCGAAACTGACAAAGCCTCCACCAGCTTTGCACCAGGTACCCGGATTGGGCCGGCCCGACCCCGCAGCTCTCTCAGCCCGGCAATCGCTCACCGCCCGTGTACCTGAGTCAGTCCTGGTCAACAGCCCAGTGGGTCTTCTACTGCTTCTGGCCCATGCACCCGGATTGGACCAGCCCGACTTCGCAGCCTCCTCTGTCCGACAGTCGCTCGCTGCCCGTGTACCTGAGTCACACGCGGCCCATGAAACAGCAGATCTCCTCTCTTCTTCAGTCCTCTTTGACTATTGTTGACAATGACTCATCACTTCTAGAGCCATGAGGCCCACGCTATTCAGCATGGCTCCTCAATCATCATCTCCTAACGACTCAAGCTAGTCCTCAGTGATAGACATCAAGGAGAACCCAGCACAACTCATAGAGGAGGGGTCAGCAGATGGTGTAGCAAGGGCCAGGGACTTTGATCCAGAGCCAGTGGACGTGCCGAAGCCTGCTTCGAAGATGACGTGCGAGGGCTGTAGAAATAAACCCCGAAGGAAAAACTAATACTGATGAAACCTCTGAACTCGTGCAAAAAGACTAGCGAAGTATGCTGCGCAAGTAGGCCTCGGTTCGAACTTCAAAACCAACACGTGCACTTCGAACTGATTGAAAAAAACAAGGCTCCAAAACAACTCTAACCAAAACACCACGTGTTAGCTTCGTTTTCGGGGTTAAAAAGGGCTTCGAAGCCTGGGATGAAAAACAGCGAAGCCAGCACGGGGATAGCTTCGAAGTAGGTAACGTCCAAACTGAAAACAAAAGTCCTCCGGACTAAAGCGAGGTCCCAGCGAAGCCTTTCTGACCAAAGCCTGCTAGCCTTCGAAATCGTGCACATACCGTCGAAGTAGGCTGTGTTGTGAGGCCCACGGTATGAACTTCCAATATGCACTCCGAACGTGACGAAGTCTACACAGTTCAATAGAAAAAGACTCTGGAAGCCATGCACAAAAAACATTCATCTCGAAGCCTCCAGCGAAGGTCAACGAAGCATCAAAAATCTACGAATGACATCTTGGACTAGGCTGTGCAGCCTAGTTTCGCATGAAGTGCCAAGCCACAAGAATAAAAGACAAACTGGACAGCTGCAAAGGCTATGAACAAAGCCTAGAAAAATAGCCTGCTACTAGATGTTCTGCCAAGATGCTGTAGGCACTCAAGTGTCCTGCTGCAACACACAAGCTCATAGAAGCTATTTTACAGGCTATTGCAGTAGAGATAGAACTAGGTGTAGGATTAAAGAATATCTTAGGCTGCAGCAAGCTGTAGAACAAAAACTGCTGCTCAAGCCTATATGCTGAGGCAGGAACCACAAATTGAAACACACTCAAGTACTAGTAGAAACCAAATAAACTCTCGGATAAAAATTGCTCGGGATGATGAATACAGAGACAACATGGCGGAAATACTTCTAGCTATGAACTCAGAAAGCAGAAGCGAACAAATCACACAAACCGAGGCAATCAAAAACCTGAGAATGAAAACACAGGCTTGGTTTTCTCACGATGAACAGAAAATCACTGACGGCAGTGGCGCTCGCACGGAAACAGGAGATGAACAAAGTGACCCAAACTTTTTGTTGGATTAAATTGAATTACAGAATGGGTAACCCTAACCCTAGGGATTGGGGCCCTATTTATTGGTATCCCAATAGCCTAGGAATATTCCACCAGACCCATAGGGTTTTTTACAGACGCTGAAATAAATGGAAAAGACCAAACTGCCCTTAGGATATTTTTACAGACTCAACTTACTGACTGTGGGCCTAAGGACAAAATAGTAAACTCCTATTTACATATGACTTATCCGGAAAAGGAGCTTTCTTAGCGACTACGGCTTCGCCTCTGAATAGTCCGATGCAAGATCAGCAGTCGTCAGTTTTGCACCGAAACTGACAAAGCGTCCACCAACTTTGCACCAGGTACCTAGATTGGGCTGGCCTGATTCCGCAGCTCTCTCAGCCCGGCAATCACTCGCCGCCCGTGTACCTGAGTCAATCCTGGTCAACAGCCCAGTGGATCCTCTACTGCTCCTAGCCCATGTACCCGGATTGGGCCAGCCCGACTTCACGGCCCCTCTGCCCGACAGTTGCTCGCTGCCCGTGTACCTGAGTCACACGCGGCCCAGACGCAGCAGGTCTTCTCTCCCTTTTCAGTCCTCTTTGACTACCGTTGACAATGACTCATCACATCTGGAGCCATGAGGCCCACGCTATTCAGCATGGCTCCTCACCTGAGTAGGAGGGAATTTGATCGAGTCCAGCATCTCAAAACTGCTAGGGAAATTTGGGCCACACTCATTATTTTTCATGAGGGCTCTACAAAGATCAAGGCTAGGCGCCAGAGCACATACAATCAATAGTTTCAGCTATTTGTGCATGGCCCTGGTGAATCGATAGATGCCATGTTTTCTCGCTTTAATGCGATAGTGAGTAATTTGTGCTCCACATGCACGCTTTCTTATTCTGACCACGATAGGGCTATCAAACTTCTCTATGCTCTTGATCGTAGCATATGGGAGGTGAAGATATCTAGTATTGAGGAATCAACAGGTTATGACACATTAACCTGTGATGAGCTCTTCAACAAGATCAAGTCCACAGAGATTGCCAAGGCATCCCTTGCAGGGCATAGAAACTCTTTGCCTCCTCCCTTGGCACTAGATTCTAGCTCTAGCCGTGGCACCTCAGCAGAACCAAGCACATCTAGTACTTGTGTTCTTACAGGAGGTTTTGTTTTGTCCTCCCTGGTCTCTATTATGAAAGAGCAGGTGGATACTCTAGATGATGAAGATATTTCTCTCATTGCTAAGAGGTTCACTCGTTTTTACAATGAGAGATGGGATCAACAGAGAAGTGGTTTTAGAGGGTGTTTTGAGTGTGGTGACACTTCTCACATCAAGAATAATTGTCCTAAGCTTAAGAGGAGAGAAGAGAGTGAGCGCCCCAAACACCACAAGAAAGAGAGGAAACCCTTCTCTAAGGGTAAGCACGGCAAAGTGGCTAAGAGGGTAGCCAAGGCCGCTTCTAGAGCCTTTGTGGCGGCTCTCAGCGACATTGACACATCACCGTCTAAGGAGTCCAGTTTTGAGGAGGAGTCTCCAAGGAAGGAGGAGAAGAAGGCAAAGCACTTCACCGACCTTCGTTTCAAGGCTGACAACATCCATAGCAGTGATGAGCTAGACGCATCTTGTTGATAGCAAAAATGGCATTAATGGCTAGATTGTCAAAATATCAATTTTGGTGATTTGGGCCGAAAATACACATGTCCAGGGCCGAAGGTCCATTGAGCAATGGGCTCCAAAAGCCTCTAGCCAGCCCATGGGCTTCGGCTGGGAAGCCTTCGGAGGACCACGCCACCGAAGCTTTGCCCCGAGGAGTAGGCCTCGACAGGCTCGACCGAAGCCCACTTCGGCAGGGATGGAGTTGTATGCGATTCCAACTAAGTTTTATCTCCATCCGGCCGGGTTAATAGTAGATTAGATTGGAAATTAAGCCCCTATAAATAGAGAGGCAAGGCCAGCGTAGAGCCCCCCAATACAAACCAAACCAAAGCCTTAGCTTTGATCATATTTACTTTACCTTTATTTTCCTGTACCTCTTCGTAGGTTTGCCTGGAAGCCCTCCGTCGGCCACTTCAGAATAGTGGTAACCCTTGTTACTTCGCTTGTGAAGTATACGTTAATCTAGGTAATAGATTGCTATCGACTTGTTACTTCGCCTGTGAAGTATCTGCTAATCTACGTAACAGATTGCTACCTTCGCTACTAGTGCAACACTTTGCAAAATTCGGTCCTCAGGCCGAATTGGTACTTCAAATTCTCTTTGTTGCAGGTTCCCACGTTCGGAGCTACTTCCTCGGAGGTGTCTAGAGCTGATAGATCGGTTTCGGAGGTCACTAGGACACCCTTCGGCGGGACTGCAGGCTCCGGCAACAGGCTTCACCAGCGCACTTCATCGCAACAGGCTTCACCATGACCATACTCCGCACTGGACGAAGTTACGCTCGCGCGTGGTCCTCATGTCATTATTCCGTAGTTTGCTGTATCGGAGACCTCACGCCAAACCCCGCTGTTCAGAGGTGATCGCCACGACTAGATCCGTTCGGAGTCCATCTTCGGCCGGATCAGTCCGAGCGCCGAAGCACCCTTCGGCGAGATACTTCGCACCAGACGCCGAAGGTATACTTCTGCACCCCCCTTCATGCTAGACTTTGAAGCAGACGGGCTCCGACCAGTTTGCTGATTTTATTCTGTTTAATCTATCTCTTTCGGCTAATTGGATTATTTTGTGTAATCTAGTTGCCTCGCGACTCCACCCCCCTTATCACAACTAAGAGTAGTCATAACATGACATCAGTGCCACATCACGCTTAGGCCTGCCCCTAAGTATCCGTGCACTTTTGGATCATCGAACTGAACTAAGTGCAGGGACACGCTTTCGTGTCAACACACTTTTTGGCGACTCCACTAGGGAAGGCTACGCCAACATGACAAGTACATCTACATCGGCCACCGGTACATCTATGTCGACTACTACGCCTACACCACCGATGGACACAATATGAGGCGCGGATATCGACAACCACAACATCTTGACACCTACACTTGAAGATATCCCCGCAGGAGATCGAGCAGAGATCGAGGCAAAGTTAAAGGCACTCCAAGACATGATGCTTGGGGGCTACGTCAAGACACGCGCGGTCTTCATCAAGTGCGACATCATTGCCCCCGACCTTGCTCAGGTCCAGGTAACACCTGTATCGTCTCGTTTATCTTCTTTAGAGATTGAGCAAAAAATAGCCGCATTAGTAGATCAAGTTGTTAGGGCTTCACTAGCCAACCGTTTAGATTCAGTAGTCAGCTCCCAAGTAGAGGCGACTCTCAGGAGGTTCGGCTTTACTGAAGCCATACCCCCAGTTCCCATTGCTAGTGCACCACCGGCGAACCACGTATACGGTAGGACTAACGACAGCACTGGCACAATCATGTCTCTGGCCTCATCACTTATGGCCGAGACCAATCATTATACCTACGGTCAAACTAACACTTCATACCACGGGCCACCACCTGCGTCGGTGCGCGCGCTACCCGCACCACATGCGCAGGCGCCCGCACACGAACACGCCATACAAATAGCGCTCAGGAAAGAAACCCATGGCCGACACGCTGATATCCCACCGCGTGTCGCGCCCCCACATGAGAGCCGCATGCAAGCAACATACCAAGATGACATAGAAGAGCAGGTCCGCGCACTATTTAGAGAGTGTGTCGGCTTCGTGCCCAAGGGACGGGTTAGGGTTTACCGTAAGCCGTACCCCGACCATCTTGATACAATGCCCTACCCCCGTGGCTATAGAATCCCTGAATTCACTAAGTTCGATGGCGAGGGTAGCAAGACCACACTAGAGCACGTTAGCCAATTTTTGGCACGGTGTGGAGAGGTTAGCGGGATAGATGCTCTAAAGGTTAGACTATTTTCTCTCTCGCTATCCGGCACAGGTTTCACTTGGTTTTTCGCACTCCCGCCGAACTCCATCCAAACGTGGGATGATTTAGAGCAGAAATTCCATGATTATTTCTACACAGGTGAGACAGAACTCAGGCTTTCGCATTTGACATCGGTTAAGCAGAAATCTAGTGTGAGCGCATCTGAGTACATCAAGGGTTTCAGGGATACTAGAAACCGATGTTTTAGCCTTAATATTTCAGAAAGGGACTTGGCGGAATTAGCATTTAATGGGTCACGTTCCGAAATCAAAGAGAGGTTAGATAACCAAAACTTTTTAGAAGTTAGCCAAGTTTTACAGCAGGCTCTGGTCCAGGAAGGCCGAGCCAAAGATAAAAAGTTTATTAAGATGTTTAGCAAGCCTAGGGCTGAAATCCACATCATGGAACGCTCTAATGAGGAAGAGTCAGAGGAGGAGGATTCGACCGACATGTATGTGGCCGAATGGGTTTGGAACACTAAAAGTAAACATGTCACTGTCTCCGAGTTGCGACCATCCCCCACAAAGAATAGACTGAGTGAGATCAAGTACTCGTTTGATATAACTAAATGTGATAAAATATTTGATTTTCTCTTGAAAAGTCAGCTTCTCAGGTTACCTAAGGGTCAAGTCATTACACCTGCCAACGAGTTAAAGAAGCATCCATACTATAAGTGGCACGATTCACATTCGCATAATACTAATGATTGCAATGTTTTTCAACGGCAGATACAATCGGCCATAGAAGAAGGACGATTGAAGGTAGACCATGATCCAAAGATGAAGATGGATAAGGATCCTTTTCCCGTCAACGCCATCAACCTCGGCGAAAAGAAGGTGTTGATTCGGCCATAACAGGCCGAGTCGGCTAAAGGGAAAGGTGTAATTGTTGGAGAACCACGCACTCACACACTCGTACCAAAGAATCCCGAGGTAGGAGTGTGGAAACAGAACATTAATACCCCTTCGGGTAAGGCTCGCAAGAGGCTGAAGGTAACATATGACATGCTATTGAACAAGCATCAGAGGAGGGCCAAGGAAGCAGGTCCACACACTAAGCTAAAATAGCCGAAGGGTCCAAGAACCTCGAAGGGTGGCTTTGGACCGAAGCAGTCAAACCCTTCGCACAGAGGCTCCGGGCCACAATGGCCTGACACTTCGCATAGTGGTTTCGAGCCACAATGGTTGAACCCCCCGTATTGTAACTTCGCTCCCCAATGGCCACACCCCGCACCATGTTGGACATCTCCAATGGGAGGCTTCGGCCCACACTGGCCAAACGTACCTCCGGCCTAGCAGGACCCTTCACTGGTGTGGTCCGAGATACCTTCAACTTGGCCAAACCCCCCTCCAGGTAATGGGTTCGGCTCATAGTGGGTGATGCCACTAGAGTCGCCGATGCCTCCGCCGTATGACTGGGTGGGGACCCTATGGGCTCCGTACGTATCTGGGTTAGGGTACCCTCTACAACCTGGCACTATGCCTTGTTTTCCTTCAGAGTATTATGGATGGCAGGGGCAAACAGACGCAACGGAGGGGGGCATCATCCACAGACTGTTCGTGGTGCCTCCGAATCGGACCATACAGAGCGCAGCCGAAAGGTGCAAGCACATGGAGGCTGAGGTCAGGGAGTCCGAAGCCATAACCATCATAGTTGGGTCTTAGGAAGTCCCAATCCTGAGAACTTTGTCACCAAGGTCTGATGGAGGTATGTCTCATGCTTTGGTCAGACTCTGCGCCGAAGCCTGGCTCTATCGGCCTGACAAGGCCGGTCTGTTTGATGGGGTTCGCAACGAAGCCCCCTCTGAACACAGGGAACACAAGGCCGAAGGGCACAATACCACTTCAGCCAGAATTAATGGAAGTCGAACAGTAGCACCAGGCAGCAAGCCACAACCATCTTGGGCCCCTCCAGGCATGTCCAAATCACAGAAGAGACGCCTACAAAGACTACGGGCACAGGAGATGCGCGAGAAGAAAGCTGAGGCCGAGCGCGACGCTATCTTCGAATAAATCCGCCATCGGCCAGCTACCAAACAGGTATGGAGGGAGAAGCCGGTTAAGATAACCAACCTGGCTCCTAGTCCAAGCGACGACGACGACGACATGCTCGACGACGATTACTCCCCATCTCTGAGGGACCCGCGCCCCGAGTGATGGACATCAACATCGTCATGCTGCCTGCCGAGTTCGCTCTACCACAAGATGAGGCCGAGGTCGCTCAATTGAACCTCGGTCTGTGCAATGCCATCTTCGAGAAGCCCGATGACTCGGCTCGCCATCTAAAACCCTCTATGCAAGAGGTCACATCGATGGGAAGCTGATTTCCCGAATGCTCGTCGACGGCGGTGCCACTATTAACTTAATGCCTTATTCATTGTTGAAGAAACTTGGCAGGGATGAGGATGACCTAAAGAAGACCAACTTGATGCTCAACGGCTTCAACAGCGAGAGCTCCGAGGCCAAGGGAGTACTCTCTATGGAGTTAATGGTGGTCAACAAGATATGGCCAACAACATTTTTTGTCGTCGACGTACAAGGTAACTATAGTGTACTACTCGGGCGCGACTGGATTCATGCAAACTGTTGCATTCCTTCGACTCTGCACCAATGCCTGATACAGTGGGACGACGATGAGGTGGAGGTCATCCCCGCGGATACTTTGTCCCAAGTAGCATTGGTCGATGTATCGGTTGACGCCATCCATAACAAAGTAGAGTGTCTGTCAAGTAGAGATCTTTCGGACTACAATTTTGTTAGCGTATACGGAGGACGGTTTCTACCTGTGTCTGTAAAGCCGGCTAGAGTAGCACGGCTGTTTTTGTATTAATAGTCATGTCTAGCAAGAACAATCTAGATTGGATACAGTCTCGTGTGGAGCAATATCGGTCTAGTAAAGACGGTATTGCCGAGGCCATCGGGGACTTTAGCGAAGTAGAGAAATTAGGACAAGGTTTTGTGTCAGCCGATCCCTTGGAAGAAGTCGATATAGGTAATGGTAGCATCCCAAGGCCGACTTTTATAAACCAACATTTACAGCCCGATGAAAAGGCTGAAGTAATAAAGTTACTTCGGTCGTATGTCGATTGTTTCGCATGGGAGTATAGCGAGATGCCAGGGCTAAGCTGCGAGCTCGTGGAGCATCGGCTGCCCATCAAGTCCGTATTTAGGCCTTATAAGCAGCCTCCCCGCCGCTTTAATTCGACCGTCTATGACCGATTTAAAGAAGAAGTGGAGCGACTACTCAAGGCTGAATTTATTAGGTCGTGCAGGTACGCGAAATGGGTTGCTAACATTGTGCCTGTAGAGAAGAAAGGGAGCGGCAAGATACGGGTGTGTTTTGATTTCCAGGATCTGAATAGAGCCACTCTGAAGGATGAGTATCCAATGCAGATAGCCGACATGCTGATCAACGATGCTTCAGGACACAAGGTACTAAGTTTTCTTGATGGCAATGCTGGTTATAATCAAATCTTTATGGCCGAAGAGGGCGTCTATAAGACTGCCTTTCGATGCCCCGGTTTTGTCAGTTTGTTCGAGTGGGTCGTCATGACTTTTGGTTTGAAAAATGTCGGCGCCACATATCAGCGCGCTATGAATCTGATCTTTCATGAATTGTTAGGAGTCATGTTAGAAGTTTACATCGATGATGTTGTAGTCAAATCGGACGCTATGGGAAACCATTTAGCCGATTTGAAGGTTGCTTTTGATAGGATACGACAGTATGGGTTGAAAATGAACCCACTCAAGTGTGGTTTTGGCGTATCGGTGGGTAAGTTCATAGGTTTCATGATTCACGAGAGAGGCATAAAGATCGATCCTAAGAGACTTGAGAAGATTAAAAACATCACAGCGCCGACATGCAAGAAGGATGTACAAAAATTGCTAGGCAAGATGAACTATTTGCGTCACTTTATATCCAACTTGTCTGGCAAGATTGATGCATTTGTCCCCATACTCTGTCTAAAGAATGAAGCCGAGTTCACTTTGGGGGCAAGCCAACAAAGTGCTTTCGAAAAGATCAAGGAGTGCTTGTCATCACCACCTGTGGTGAGAGCACCTAAAGCCGGGATTCTGTTTTGGTTATACATCGCCACTAAAGATAGCGTGATTGGAGTCATGCTAACCCATGACATAGAGGGGAGGGAGTACATCATCACATTCTTGAGCCACCGCCTGCTGGACGCCGAAACCAGGTACGCGTTTGTGGAACCATTGTGTTTATCACTTTACTACGCATGCACCAAATTGCGCCATTATCTTCTCCCCACTACATGTGTTGTCGTTTGCCAAGCCGATGTTATAAAGCACATGTTATAGAAGTCGATTCTAAGTGGAAGAATCAGAAAATGGGCTTACGCGTTGATTGAGTACGATTTGGCCTACGAGCCTCTGAGAGCGATGAAAGGCCAAATCGTAGCCAACTTTATAGTTGATCATCACATAAATGTCGGCTGGAGTGACAATATTGCTCTAGTTGAGGTAGTGGTTCTCATATCGCCTAATGGGATGCACTTTGAAACTTCGGCCCGTCTAGAATTTTCTTCCACTAATAACCAAGCCGAATACGAAGCTTTGTTGCTAGGTCTTGAATTACTATAGTCTGTAGGCGCTAAACATGTTCTCGCATACGGTGATTCTTTGTCAGTAGTGAAGCAAGTAGTTGAGAGTGCTCAATGTTTTAATGGCTTGCTAAATAGTTACTTGGATAAATGTCTAGACATAGTTGCTACTTTTGATGACTTCAAAATCTTTCACGTGTCAAGAGAAGCCAATTCAGTCGCCAATGATTTGGCTCAGCAAGCATCTAGCTACCAAGTCAGTTGAGGAAAATTTTCTGTACTGGAGAAGCCGGTGTTTGGTCTCACTACCGAAGCCAGTAACGGTGGGCAGGCACACCCTCCGGATCGAACCCCTTTGGTAGCCGAAGGTCACGGCGTGCCGAAGATCCTGGATCGGAGTACCCTGCCAACCGAAGGAGCTAGCACGCCGAAGTTTGTAGGCCGAAGCCTCCTGCACGGAGAAGGCTCCCCAGAGTCTGAACCCTCTGAAGGGCTTCGGCCTAGCACACTCCGAATGGCCACTCCGGTCAAGCTTCGGCAGGAGCTGGAATGACTCGGGGGGCACACCGAAGTCAGTAGTTTAGAATTTTTTCAGAGGGAAGGCCGATGAAAACCTTTGAAACCTGTAAGGGCGATTGTTGAATCCCAATCGTCCAGAATTTGAGAGACCATAGCCAAAGGGTTGATCGCAAGGTTCGGTGGCAAGCGTTCAAATTCGTGGTGATAGACGACACATTGTATCGCCGAACCATTGACGGAGTACTATTGAAGTGTTTAGACCATGAGCAATCCCAGGTAGCTACAAGAGAAGTACATGAAGGACTTTGCGGCACTCATCAGTCGGCTCAAAAATGAGTTGGATGCTCAAAAGAGCGGGTTTTTATTGGCCGACTATGACTGAGGATTGTTTCATGTACTATAGAGGGTGTGAAGCATGTCAAAAGTTTGGCAACATTCAGTTAGCTCCTGCCTCATTACTCAATCCTATTGTCAAGCCATGGCTATTTCGAGGTTGGGGTTTAGACTTCATCGGCCAGATTCACCCTCCTTCCTCAAAAGGGCATCAGTTCGTGTTGATGGCGACAGATTACTTCATTAAGTGGACCGAGGCTGTACCTCTCAAGAACATGACTCACAATGAGGTACGTGATTTTATTTTGAATCACATCATACATAGATTCGGCATTCCTCAAACTCTTACTACGGATCAAGGTAGTTCATTTGTCTCTAGAGAAGTAAGACACTTCGCCGAATACTATGGTATTAAGTTGATAAACTCTTCACCTTACTATGCTCAGGCCAATGGTCAGGCCGAGTCTAGTAATAAAACCGTGATTAAGCTTATTAAGAAGAAAATTTAAGAGTTTCCTAAAGGTGGCATGAGGTGCTTTCCGAGGCGCTATGGGCTTGTAGGATTGCGAAGCACGGTGCTACCAAAGTCAGTCCATATGAATTGGTATATGGACAAGAAGTCGTTCTGCCCGTAGAGGTAGATCTTGGCTCCTTAAGAGTGTTAAAGCAAGATGGCTTATCGGTCGACGAGTACGAAACTCTTCTAAAGGATGGTCTAGAGGAAGTGACCGATAAGAGACTAAGGGCTTTAGAAGGCATAGAAATACACAAGAAGAGAGTAGCTAAAGCCTACAATAAAAGGGTTAAACCAAAATCATTTCAAATAGGAGATTTGGTGTGGAAAACGATTTACCCTTAGGCACGAAGAGTCCTAAGTTTGGTAAATGGTCCCCTAGTTGGGAAGGTCCTTTTAAGATAGCCGAAATTGCTCCCGGCAACGCGTACGTGTTGGAATCCCTACAGGGAGAGCGGTTTAGAAGAGCTTTGAATGGTAGGTACTTGAAAAGGTATTTCCCAAGTGTGTGGCAGACATCATAAAAGTGTCGAAAAGCTGATATGGATGGTATAGTCTTCAGCCGGTTGTGCTTTTAGTTCACTCAGTTCACTAAAAGGCAGGGGGGCATGTGTTGGTAGCAAAAATGGCATTAATGGCTAGATTGTCAAAATATCAATTTTGGTGATTTGGGCCAAAAATACACATGTCCAGGGTCCGTCCGAAGCCCTATAGGGCCGAAGGTCTGTTGAGCTATGGGCTCCGAAAGCCTATAGCCAGCCCATGGGCTTCGGCCGAGAAGCCTTCGGAGGCCCACGCCACCAAAGCTTCGGCCCGAGGAGCAGGCCTCGATGGGCCCGGCCAAAGCCCACTTCGGCAGGGATGGAGTTGTATGCGATTCCAACTCAGTTTTATCTCCATCCGGCCGGGTTAATAGTAGATTAGATTGGAAATTAAGCCCCTATAAATAGAGAGGTGAGGCCAGCGTAGAGGCCCCCCCAATACAAACCAAACCAAAGCCCTAGCTTTGATCGTATTTACTTTACCTTTATTTTCCTGTACCTCTTCGTGGGTTTGCCTGGAAGCCCTCGCTGGCCACATCGAAATAGTGGTAACCCTTGTTACTTCGCTTGTGAAGTATCAGTTAATCTACGTAATAGATTGCTATCGCCTTGTTACTTCGCTTGTGAAGTATCCGCTAATCTGCGTAACAGATTGCTACCTTCGCTACTAGTGCAACACTTAGCAAAATTCGGTCCTCAAGCCAAATTGGTACTTCGAATTCTCTTTGTTGCCGGTTCCCACGTTCGGAGCTACTTCATCGGAGGTGTCTGGAGCTGAGAGATCAGTTTCGGAGGTAACCAGGACACCCTTTGGTGGGACTGCAGGCTCCGGCAACAGGCTTCACCAGCGCACTTCATCGCAACAGGCTTCGCCACGACCATACTCCACACTGGACAAAGTTACGCTCGCGCGTAGTCCTCACGTCATTATTCCGTAGTTTGCTGTATCGGAGAACTCACGCCGAACCCCGCTGTTTGGAGGTGATCGCCATGACCAGATCTGTTCGGAGTCCATGTTCGGCCGGATCAGTCCAAACATCGAAGCACCCTTCGGCGAGATACTTCGCACTAGATGTTGAGGTATACTTCGGCGCCCCCCTTCACACCAGACTTCGAAGCAAACGGGCTCCGACCAGTTTGCTGATTTTATTCTGTTTAATCTATCTCTTTCGGCTAATTGGATTATTTTGTGTAATCTGGTTGTCTGGCGACTCCACCCCCCTTATCACGACTAAGGGTAGTCGGAACGCGACGTCGATGCCACATCACGCTTAGGCATGCCTCTAAGTATCCGTGCACTTTTGGATCATCGAACTGACCCAAGTGCGGGGACACGCTTTCGTGTCAACACATTTGAGGTACCATTATCCTATGACCAACTTTGTTTTAAAAAAGATGAACTGAATGATGTAGTTCTAGGTCAGGATAAAAAATTACTGAAACAAGCTACTAGAGAAAGAAAAGAACTTAGACTTTGAATTGAATCTGTTTCAACTGAATATGCCATGTTTAAGTCTAAAGTTGATGATGTTTATTGTGAATCATGTTCTATTGTCAAGAGTGAGCTTGCTCAGCTTCGTTTTATGTATTCTCAAGCTATTGATAAGCTTGAGGTTACAAAGAAGAAGCTTTTGGAGGTGGAGTATAGACCTATTGTTGTTAATGAATTAGAGTCTAGATTGTAGAGTGTTGAGTGCTCTAAGGATGTGCAACCAGCTTGTTCTACCTGCATTAACCTTAAAGACCAACCCAGTTTTGCTATAGGGCAAGTAGAAAAACTCATGAGTGAAAATGATTACCTTCTGTCTATGGTAGATAAATGCACTAAAGGGAAAGGCAGAATGAATTTGCTCTTGGCTAAAACCAAAATGTGTGCTGATAGGGTAGGGTTAGCTCTAGGTTTGTGATGTGAGAGAACTACTTCAACTACACCAAACAAAACTGTGTTCACTCCTCTCACAACCCTTGAGAAAGAAATAGCCTTATTAAACACTCCTTGGAAAGCTAAGATGCCTCTCAAGCATTCTATGCTCACTTGAGAGGTTTTGCCCCTCGTGGTGTATACCATGTCTCATATGGTGATCGACAACATATTAGAGGCTTTGATCCTCGACAGGTTGGGAGACCGCGACATTTGTCTGGTTTTCATCATGTAGGTAGACCTCGCACTTTACTTCATGCTACTCATCCTATGCATAGACACCTTACTGATGCTTTG
>JAAALK010001471.1:0-20343 GCA_019279435.1 Zizania palustris | reverse complement strand
ACGATTTGCTCCGAAGTAATAGGGGCTGAAGAAGCTAAAAAATGAATCAAGTTAGTTTTTCTTCGAATGAATATGCATAATACATGTTGTCTTCGAAGTTACCTGAGGGCTCGAAGTCGAAGTGATCTTTCGGAGACCGCCTTCCGAATCCTCTTCGAAGATGATAGGCCAGTTGGCCATAAGCGGAGAGATTTGTAACCCCAGGAATTGTTCGGCTAAGTCTCGCATGCTCAACCTCCGACTAATCTTCTGAAGTAGGCTGAGGCGAGCTTCGAGCTGGCCTTGGTCCGATTGCACAAGGGCTTCTTTCCGGAATTGGATTTCTTTCAGAGGTCCAGGCCAAAGGATTGCTCGCCCCAACCTCGGCATAAAACCACCTCATGACCCAGTCGGTATACCATCTTGCATTGATGGCCTTAGCAGGAAATTGAAGGGCGTATTCATCCCGAAGCTTGAAGTTAATACTTCCGAAGGCTACTACCACTTTTTCGCCTCCGGGGCCTACGAAGGTTTTTGGCTGGCATGAAGCTCTGTGTAGTGCAGCGAAGATCTCTACCCTCCCCTCACAGCCTTTGGCTCTCAACGCCCATTCGAAGATAGCCAAATGAGCTACTGCGTTCGGAGACAGTTGAGGAAGAGTGACGTGAAATAAATCAAGTACCTCCGCCAAGAAGTCCACTGCCGGAAGGCCTAAGCCAGCTTCGAAGAAGGCTTCGAAGACGACCACTTCTCCGGGCCTTGGCGACGGGATGAGTTCTTTTCCAGGCTTGCGGATCATAACTCCGGTGCTAATCCTCCCTTCTACTGCGATTGCCAGTGATTCCCTCTTGCAGGTAGAAGATCCCAGTTGAAAGGATTGATCCAAGTATTTCGTTGATGGTGGGCAGAGACCTTGATCATCAATATTTTGGGGATTTCTCCCCCTACCGCCATGGATGTCATTGCGAGCGTTGGAGGCGCTGTCGCCAACGCCGCATCCGCTGCTGCTGCAGTCGCCTGCTGCCGAGCCAAGGCCGAAGGAGCTCCAGAACTCTTGGTTTTCGCCATTAGAGCTACTAGGTTGCTTTGGAGGAAAGGTGGAGGCTAGGGCTCAAAGGACTCAAAAGACTCAAAGGGCTCAGAAGGCGTTTGTTTGCAAGAGAGCAGTGGAAAGGTAAACAGGAATGTTCTAGGTCCTCTATTTATAGCCTAGACTTTACTTTTTTACCGTTAGTCCATGCCGTTTCGCATTCCTGCCCGTTATTTTTCTCCGAAATTAACGCATTCTACGGTTTCCGTTAGAAGAAGAAAGCTAACGGCTATTTCTTCTAAGTCTAAAAGACTTTCGAACTTCTTGAGTCGGTTCCAAGATAGTTCGAAAGTAATTGTCTTAAGACTGATTCGGAGTTTTATATCTTCGTACATTCCGGAGATGAATTAAAATCTAATAACCCCTATGCCTGGTTATTTTTTTCCTTCCATATACTGCTCTCCTAACATTACAGGTTAAACGGAGAAGCGTATTCGAGGGGCTACTGTTGGGGGAAAATATCCCATCCTCGGGGTTATTGCCGTAACAGCACAAAAGCAGATAATGGATTCGAAGGTTTCCAAACGTCCATCTTCGAAGATACCCTGAGTCAAGCTCGAAGTACGAAGATAGGCATTGGTTCGGAGTACATCTTTGAACTAAGGATTTTTGAGATCTTTATTGCCAGCTAAGATGGAAGATTTATCTTTTATATTATTAGATTAGTCTTTTACCATTTTAGCCCTATCAAGGGTACCGAATAGTTTCCACTATGTCGGTTGTAATAGAGGGGTAAATAGGTCTTTTCCTTAATATTTGGGCCTATAAATACCCCCCATTTCACCCTGTAATAGGGACCGAATACAAGTTATTCAATACACACATTCGAACTATTCTAAGTTATTATCCTTTCGGAGGCTTAGAACAGTTCACTTCGCAAACACTTCGTTTGTTAGTTTCTAATCTACAGAAACCTGTTAGCGTAATCTTTTACGCCAACAATGACCAACAAGCTTTAAGTATGCTCCCCTTCTGGCTCCTTTCTTAGAGCGAAGAACTGGTCTTCGGACTTTGCTCGAGCCTTTGTATCGAGCTAGTCGCGAAATTGGGGAGACGAACTTGGTGGCCATCCTGAGTGAGGCGGAGAGCTCGGAGCTTAACGCTGCCATGGAACGTGCAGCCTACCAGGTACGAAGTATCTGCAAAACAACATCAAATTTATATACAAATAATTTCTTACCTTGGTCTTTTCTTTTCGCAGCAAACAGTCTTGGCCCGAGCTGCGAATATATCAAATGAACGAGAAATCGCTCGCCTTCGAGAGGAAAACACAACTCTTCAACGGAATTTCACTATCTCCGAAGGTCGAGTGACTCATATGGACAGCATGGTGTCAACAGGAGCGCAGGGCCAGACAAGGCTTGGAAGCTGCGAATAAAGAGCTCGAAGCAGAAAGAATTGTGCTTCGAGCAGAAATTGAAAGGATGCGGGCGGAGCACGCTACTGCGGGGACCGAGCTTGTCAGGCTCCGAGAGGAAGCTAGCCAGCTTTTGAATCAAAAGAATTCCTTGACTACAGAGGCTGCTAGACTCTCCGGAGTTCTAGAAGAGCTAACTTCGGCGAAGGATGCGCTAATCGAAGATAAGCTGAAGTCCGAGAAGGTAGCTGCGGAGGTTATGGATCAACTGCTAGGTGTTTTGGAGTACTTCGGTACTACTGGAACGCTTCCTTCAGATGACAACATTTCCTTGCTGCGCCGGCTGAAAAGGATTCAAGGAGTAGCGAAGCAGATGAAGACAGCAGGCATTCGTTACAGAGAACTCTCCGGAAAAGTGGCTGTCGTTGGACTACTTCAGTTACTACGAGGATCTAGGTCGATCGATAGCTCCGAGCGCAGGAGAGGGCCCAATTACCTTCGACGACGATCTGCTTCTCACTCCTTCCGAAGGTGTGGCCGCTGCTTGGCAAGCCTTCCAAACTTCATGGAGAGCCGAAGGTCGTTCTGCGATCAAGGCCTGGATTGACGAAGGACAGCGCCAGAAGCAAGCTCGGACCCAAGCTTCGAGCGGTCAGCCTCCTCAGAACCCGCAGGTTTAGATATGTCTTAGGATCTTTGACTATGTAAAGCTTTACGCTTATGTACATTTATGAATGAAAATTTGTTTATCATGTTTTTAGGCTTTGCCTCATATGGAAGATGTCGAAGTGTTAGACATTAACGACGAACTTCGCTCATTATGGGCTACCTTTGATCTTTTAAAAGTTTACAAGCGCCCTCGATTTTTAGTTCCTCGAGATAGCTCCGGTGCAATTACGCCCGAAGTAAGGAAAGATATACTATCTTATATTAAAGAGGAAGAAAAAGAGGTTAACTTGGAAACTTCGTCTTCTGAAGACGTTATATGGTCTGAAGACGAAGATGAAGCTCGAAGTAAAAAGTCTGAAGAACTTGGAAGCTGGGAAAGGAGCCCCGAACGGCTTCGAACTTGGGCCGAGCTTCAACAAGAACAAAAAGACTTTAGAGCTTCGAAGGGAGGCAAAAGAGTTAAACGTAAAGTTGTTAGAACTCCCAGCACTGGAACTAGTCGTTCCAACCCTAGCTCTAGAGATCGAAGAGGTCTTTGATTCCTTCTTGGTATAAATACCAATTTTTCATGATGTAATCTGTAATCATATTCATTTGAATAATAAATATCGATTAAAATTGTCTCCCTATTTATTAGCCCCTCTTTGGGCGTAAGCAACTTCGAATTGTATTCAAAGATGGTTAGGCACAAAGAAAAACTTCGGAGTACAATTTTGGGAGTTCGGAGCCCCTCTGTAATTTAAAGATCTTTTAAAATCTTATAAAATGTCTTCAACTATTTGTAGTCTGAAGAATGGCAACTTAGTACCCTTTGTTTTTGAAAGAAATCACTTGAGATAACTTTCCGGACACTTTAGTGTCTTAGATAATTTGTCACTTTGGACTATCTTAACAGACATTCGAAGCTCATGGCTCAAACTCTGTTTTGTTTTGGCCACCTTCGGCTCTTTTTTGCGAATTCTGTCAAACCAGTGGTTCAGAGTTCGCAGTGGTCTCTTTGGACTCTTTTTACGGATACCTACAAGCCAATGACTTGGGCTCCGCATATTTTGGTCGCCTTCGACTCTTTTTATGGATACCTAGAAGCCAGTGGCTTGGGCTCCGCATATTTTGGTCACCTTCGACTCTTTTTACGGATGTCTACCAGCCGATGGCTTGGACACCGTATGATGTGGTTTTGCGCTCTTTTACGGATGCCTACAAGCCGGTGGCTTGGACTCCAGATTATGTCAGCCCCCACGTCGGAAACTTCGAACCAATGGTTCGAAGTCCGAAAATATGATTCAGCTTTATGACACTTCCCTCTCGGTCAACCCCGCAGTTCCAGTGCATCCACTCGGAAGCTGGAAGTTTATGAGGGGAAGGCACTATCTGAACCATATGCTTTATTAATTCAGAAGATGATTACAAGTGATTTACAAGGAGCCCTTATGCGAAGTATCGCTTTAGGTGCTCCACATGCCAAGTATGCGCTAACTCTTCACCTTCTAAATTAGCTAGTTTAAAAGAGCCTGGAGGTCCTGAACGAACAATTAGGTACGTACCTTCCCATTTATTTCCTAATTTTCCTAGCGCTATGATGCTTCGCAAAACGAGATGACCCGATTTAAGCTCATTGAACTTAACCTTCGGGTCAAACCAAGCCTTCGTCTGCTGGTGATATTTTGATAAATTAGCCACAGCTCGAAGTCTTGTCTCCTCCGTTAAATCTAGCGAAGCTTGTCTTTCTTCTTCAATCTCTGGTTCGGTGCTGCGAAGTGATCTTCCTTTGAGCTTCGTTGGAGTCATGGCTTCATCTCCGAATAGCAATCTGAATGGGGTAAAACCTGTGGACCTTGTTTGCGTAGTCCGAATGGACCATAAAATCTTCGGAAGCTCTTCGGTCCACAGTCCTTTTGCTAATCCTACTATCCTTCGATTTAGCCCTGACAAAATATTTCCATTGGCTCTTTCTACAGCTCCATTAGACTGAGGATGCCTCACTGTAGCAAAACATAACTGGATGCCTAGATCTTCGCAAAACTTCCTGAAAGGTTCTGCATCGAACTGTGTTCCATTATCAACTGTGAGTTGTCTAGGCACTCCGAACTGGCAAATGATACTTTTCCAAAAGAATTTCTATACATTGGTCGAAGTGATAGCTGTTAAGGGCTCTGCTTCTACCCACTTAGAAAAATATTCAATAGCTACCACTGCGAACTTTAAATTTCCCTTAGCTGCTGT
The DNA here is from genome assembly GCA_019279435.1 of Zizania palustris. NCBI lineage: Eukaryota > Viridiplantae > Streptophyta > Magnoliopsida > Poales > Poaceae > Zizania > Zizania palustris. The sequence goes on along the minus strand of JAAALK010001471.1, from coordinate 15,025 downwards.
AAAGGGACCAATTAAATCCATACCCCATCTGGCCATAGGCCATACCGGAGCAACAACTTGAAGAGCTGTTGGTGGGCGATGACTCCGTCGACCCATCCACTAACATCCTTGACAAGTGCGGACCAAGCTCTCCGCATCAGCTATTATTGTAGGCCAATAAAGCCCCTGGCGAAGTGTTTTTCCTGCCAAAGCTCGAGGGGCCAAATGGCTACCGCAAAGTCCTTCATGGATTTCCCGAAGAATTTCTTGACCTTCGGCTTGAGATATACATCGGAGTAGAGGGGAACATACTCCGGCCTTGTATAAAATACCGTTGATTATTTGATAATTTCTGGCTCTGAGTTTCAATCTTGAAAGTTGTGGCTCTTCAGGCAAATTTGTCCCTCCTTGTAAAAGTTCCATGATTGAATTTTTCCAATCTGCACTTGGAATGCAAAGAATCTCTGTAGAGGAAATTTGTAGCACCGAAGGTGTACTGAGCTCCTCATAGAAAGCTTCTTCTGGTATATCCACAGCTCCGGCTGCAACTTTTGCTAAGATGTCCGCTTGCACATTTTCTACTCTTGGTATACTCTGAATGGAAATACCCTTGAAATGTGCTTCAATCTTACGGATTTCTTCTAAGTACTTTGCAAGCTGTGGATGTCGAACTTGAAAACTTTTATCTACGTGCCCTGCTACTATTTGAGAATATGTCTTTATAACAACTCTTGTAGCCCCTATAGCACGTGCTTTTCGGAGTCCCAGTAAAATCCCTTCATACTCCTCTATATTATTGGTAGACTTAAAGTTGAGTCTTGCGGAGTACATTGCTCTTTGCCCTGAAGGCGAAATCAACACTGCTCCAACTCCTGCTCCGGATGCTTGGAAGGCCCCATCGGAAAAAACAGTCCAAACTCCGTCACTTGACTTCTGCGGAACCAAGTTGCAGGTGGAGTCCATTCTGCTAGAAAATCTGCTAAGACTTGCGATTTGATTGCTGTCCTTGCCAGAAAGGATATGTCGAAGGGTGCTAGCTCAACTGGCCACTTTCCAATCCTTCCAGTGGAATCCTTACTTCGGAGCATATCTCTCAAAGGATACGAAGTTGGTACAATTACATTATGAGCTAAAAAATAAAGCCTTAGCTTCCTCGAAGACATTATCAGAGCATAAATGAACTTTTCGAGTTCGGAATACCTTGTCTTCGCTCCTGATAATGCTTCGGACACAAAATAAACAGGATTTTGCACCAACTTCCCATTGAAATCCATTTCTCTGACAAGGACTGCACTGACAGCAGAGCCTGTAGCTGCAAAGTAAAGGAGTAGGGTTTCGTCCGCAGTAGGCACTGTGACTGTAGCAAGATTACTGAGATACTCTTTAATATCTTCGAAGCTTTTCTGACACTCCAGTATCCATGCAAAATCTTCGGACCCTTTCAATGCTTTAAATATAGGCAAGCTTCTCTCCGCAGACCTTGCTAAAAACCTGCTAAGTGCTGCGAGACGTCCAGTCAGCTTTTGCACTTGCTTTAAATTTTCTGGAGGAGCCATCTTTTGTAGCGCAGTTATTTGAGTAGGGCTAGCTTCAATCCCTCTGCTTGAAACCAAATACCTCTAACAATTTCCCAGCCTTAGCTCCGAAGATACATTTCTCGGGGTTATGACGGATCCCACATGCCCGAAGGCTATTAAATGTTTCCGCTAAGTCTAGGCTATGTTGGTGCTTTAAAGCACTCTTTATTACAATATAATCCATATAGGCTTCCACATTGCGACCTAATTGATGACCTAGAGCCTTAGCAACTAACCTCGAAAAAGTAGCCCCGGCATTTCTTAAGCCAAAAGGCATTCTTACATAACAAAAGACTCCCGAGGGAGTTACGAAGCTTGTCTTGATCTCATCTTCGCGTTTCAACCATATTTGATGATAACCAGAATACGCGTCAAGGAATTTAATAACTCCGAACCTGTAGTGGAGTCGACCAGTTGATCAATTCGGGGCATGGGGTAGGGGTCACGAGGGCATGCTTTATTCAAGGATGTGAAATCAATGCACATGCGCCACTTTCCGGAGGATTTCTTCTTGACGAAGACTGGGTTGGCTAACCATTCTGTGTGAGCCACTTCTCTGATAATCCCAGCCTTCAACAATTTTTCAACTTCGTCTTTCGCCAGAACAGCTCTTTCTGCAGACATTTTTCGGAGTCCTTGCCGAACAGGCCGGGCCTTCGGGTTTACAAGTAAACTATGTTCAATGATATCCCGATCGACTCCGGTGATGTCTTCGTCAGACCAAGCAAAGACATCTAAATTCTCTTTCACCACTTTTTCCAAGGAGGTTGCAACTTCTGGAGGTAAATCTTTACCATATTGAAATGCATATTCTTTACCATCTTTAACAATAATCTTCGTTGCGATCTCTCCTTCAGGACTTGGTCTTGGGAAGGATTTCTTCGAAGATTCAGAAGGAGCTGAAAAAGTTTCTTGATTATCTTGCACATTATTCACCTGTCTTGGATCAAGAGGGGGGGCCGTGACCATATTCCGCTCTTCGGGCGGTAGCTTGATCTCCGAAGACAGTAAGAACTCCTGCTTGCGTGGGCATCTTCATACACAAATAATTGTGATGTGCCATAGCTCCGAACTGGTTTAACATGCCTCTTCCGAAGATGACGTTGTAGGCATATGGAGCATCTACAACATCGAAGATTACTTCCTCTGTTCTGGCTAACAATCCTTCTCCGAAGGTAACTTCCAGGCCTAATTTGGCCTAGTGCATCGAGCGTAGGTTCTGCGAAGCCTTGCAAAGGACGAGCCGCTTGAAGAAGGTGCTTTCTGGAGATGCACAATTGATCGAAGGCTTGAACAAAAATAATGTCTGCCGAACTGCCTCGTCAATTAACACTCTTTGAACCTCAGTTCCTGCGATGTCAGCAGTAATGACAAGTGGATCTGCATGTGGAAATTTAATGCCATCTGCATCCTCTGCCGAAAAAGATATTGGCACATGGGACCATTCTGGCATAGCAGCTGCAGATGACGATGTTCCTAATGTGGCCCACTTCTCTGACATACTCTCTTCTCTGCCTTTTTGACATGCTTCCAAGAGTACCTCCTCCGGAGATGGGGAGAACTACTCTTTTTCCCTCGGTCTTGCCCTTCTTCTTGCTTCAGAGGTGGCATAATATTGACCACCGGAGGGCGTCTTGCAGCTTCGAAAGTTTCTATCCGCGCCACAGCCTGGACAGGCTCCAGGGCGCACTTCAGCTGGAACTCGGTCAGTAGTACCTCGACCCAAAGTTCTTTCTAGATACTATCCTCTCAGAGTAAGTATAGCCTTGCAAGTATCAGTTGCGTGGCTTCGGTTTTCACCATGAATACAGTAGAAAAGGGTCTGGCCTTTGCCAGCCGTTTTCCCTGGCGGCCTCCAGCCGCTGACCTTGTTTCCCAAAGGTTGTGGAGCTCTCTGGGTGAACTTTTGCGGGGGTGCAATGTTCAGGACTTCAGAACAGGGATGCTTTTGCCCCTTCTCCTATCATGCTGAACTTCGAAGACTGGTTCCCGCGGCTAGTGCCGAAGTTTTTACTTCCACTTTTACTTCCTGCAGTACGGATGGAGTAGCTGCAGTTCTTCGAAGCCAACCTTCTTCCGACCTCGCATATTCTTCAAAGTATGACATCAACTGAGAAACAGAAGATATGCTTTTCCGGTGAAGTTTATCAAGGAGGCCTTGATGAATGACACCTTCCCGAGCTGCGTCAACTACTGAAGATGTAGTCAACCCTCGGATCTGCGACTTCGTATGAGCGAAGCGCTTGAAATATTGCCTCAATGTCTCTCCAGGGAGTTGCTTCACCTGGAAAATACTTCCCATCGACATTGGAGGCACGAAGGTGCCTTGAAAATTGCTTACGAACTTCTTCTTCAGCTGCCCCCATGAATTAATTGATCCTGGCTTCAAAGACCAGAACCACCGCAATGCCACTCCTTGAAGAGCTAAAGGAAAGCATTTTGCCATGGTGTCCCGAACTCCTCCATTGGCTTCAATTGCTAGAGCATAAGAACGGACAAATTCTCCAGGATCTTCATCTCTGGCATACTTGCAAAGCTTCGAAGTCTTAAACTTCGGGTCGAAGCGAACTTTTTGTAGTTCAGGATGCAGCGGAGATTCAGTATCAAAGAGGCATTCTCCGGGGCTTCGGGATAGATGTGTTCGTCGTCTTCAGGCACTTCTGGAATAACTGGGATGGCTTGAGAACGAAGCCTATTTGCAGCTTCTTGCCGCCATCTCGCTACTTCGGCTTGGAGACTGGCCATTTGAGCGGCCATATCACCAAGATTGTCTTCATCTCCTCTGGAAGGAACTTCCGGGTCTTGAGAACTGTAAGGATCAGTTCGAAGTGGAACTTGAGATGGAAGGGGAACTCCGGGTGGTCGAAGAATAGAAGGAGTTGGCGGAGGAACTCCGTATGCTCGAGGAATGGGAACTCCTTCCGGAGTTTGAGGTGGAGGAAACGTCGAATGTCCTCCGGCCTCAACAGTGTCGGGAGGTGCCTCTCTAGAGGTCCGAGGGGACCTCCGAACAGGGTTACGAGTTGCGCTCCGCTTAGGAGGCATGATGTAAGAAGTTGGTAGAGAACGAAGTTTCTTGGACTAGGTTCCCCACGGACGGTGCCAACTGTTGGCGTAAAAGATTACGCTAACAGGTTTCTGGAGATTAGAAACTAACAAACGAAGTGTTTGCGAAGTGAACTGTTCTAAGCCTCCGAAAGGATAATAACTTAGAATAGTTCGAATGTGTGTATTGAATAACTTGTATTCGGTCCTCTTTACAGGGCAAAACGGGGGGTATTTATAGGCCTAAACATTAAGGAAAATACCTTTGTACCCCTCTATTACAACCGACATAGTGGAAACTATTCGGTGCCCTCAATAGGGCTAAAATGGTAAAAGACTAATCTAACAAGAAAGAAGATAAGTCTTCCATCTTAGCTGGCAAAGAAGATCCTGGAAAAGTTTAAGTTCGAAGATATACTCCGAACTAAAGCTCGTCATCATGCTTCGAACTTGATTCAATGTATCTTCGAAGGTATATGCTGGAAGTCTTTAGCTTAATCACCAGTCTTTATCTTGTCACTGCAGTAACCCTGAAGATGGAATATTTTCCCCCAACAGTAGTGGAAGGTGCTCTCGCTCACACTCAAGCGTCTTACCACAAATCTTACAAGGTTCTTATCATTGCAGGGCAGTGGATGGCACAATCTTGGTCATGGCACAATTCTTGAATGGTTGGTGATTTCCAAAGAGAGTGGTATACAATTGCAAAGACTCAAGCTGCACTGATCAGAAGTATATATGTGGAGTCTATGTGGTTAAATAAGAGTAATCTATATGGTGGAACACGATTCAGAAACAGATAGTAATATTAAATAAATATCCAAAGTACTTGTACTAATTGCTGGTCTAAATGTGATCCCTATGACAACAAGGCTTAAATGAGAGAGTGGTTGAGGCTCAAAGTATGGCAATTAGATTGATAAAATCAGCACAAAACAGTACCAAAAACAGCACCACACAAAACTAATATCTTCCAAGCTTATCCTGATGGAGGAGGGGGTGCCCGATCTTCCGTCAGGTGGGGGATAAACAACGATTTGTGGAGAACTCGACGTTGATGATCCGGCTTCCAATCAACGAGATCGGCCCTTTCAATCGCTACACCACTGCTCCGTTGGTTATCAATCAAGCACAACCTGATTGACCTCGCCAAGAAGGCTAATCCTTGCCTGCGAATCGAAGAACACGAGCAAGAACGCAGAAAACGCAATCGAATTGAAAATTCTCTTGGAATCCGGCGAATTGGGGTACACTTACAAATCCGACGAATTGAAATGGTTGTATCATTTGTAGGGATGTCCTCATCATCCTCCCCTTCTTGATTTCGAGTCATCCTCGACTCAACGTCTATTGGTCCCCAATCAACTTCCATGATAATACAAGAGTTCCATATGCATACATCTCTTCTATTAATCTAAGAAAGTATTTCTGAAATTAAAAATGAATGCATCTCATGGTGTAGCATCTGAAGTTTAAATATATAAAAATTAAATCTAACATGGAAAGCATGCACCTTAACTTGTTTCCTCACAATCATGATCCTATCCCAACTGGTGATGTTCTCATCATTCTCCCCCTCTTGAAATAGAGTCATCCTCGACTCATACTCATCTTTTGCTCCCATGGTTGGTTTTAATTCTGCAACATTAAATGTGGAACTATCCCACAACTTGGGAGGCAAGACAAGTTTATATTTATGTAACTCAACATAAGATAAAAACTCGGGAGACATATCAAATTTACACTTATGTAGCTCAATATGAGATAAATACTTAGTGATAACTGGGGGCAGAGTATAAACTATATTAGTAAGAGAACAATAAGGAGTTTCACAAATCACAACATAGCATACATCTTGACTATGAATTTCAGTTTGATCAGTTTTATGTGCAAAGATAGAAGAATATTTTAATTCGATTTCATGTTGAATTTCAGATCTAATATCAAGTTGTTTGCTCTCATTAGTTGCCATCTCAATATCATCATTAACAATTTCATCAGAAGTTAAAAGTAACAAAGTAGATTTCACATCCTTATGAACAACGGTATAGTTATTAGTCCTATCATGGTGAAGTGTATTATTATCAAATTGCAAAGGGTGTTCTATTATTTCAGCTGATGAAGCAACCTCAACGGGTACGTGTAAGGACTTTTTACCTAATACCTCAACTCTTACAGAGATGGAAGGCCATATGCTTGCTGATGTTTGTGTAGGTACATGTGTAGGTGCATGACGAACACTTGGGGAAGAGAAAGGCTTGGTTAGTACCGGTATGCTTGTCACTCGTGGTGAATAGGAGTCTCTTGCCTTGTATTGTTGTTCCTGCAATTCTTTCTCTACAATGATGGCAATATGGAACAAACGACTAAGAGAACTAAATTCTTTATAATAAATGATATTGTTGGGGGAGATAATCCCGATGATAGCAGGGGAGCATGAAGGTCCGTACGACTCCGAAGGAAGACCACAGCCAGGAGACCCGAAGCCCAGCACCGGAGGTACTTAAACCTCCGAGCGAAGGAGCCGGAGGCCTCCGGAGGATCCGAGGCATGCCGGAGGCCACCCTTCGGGCCGAGTTGAGGCTCCGGAAGAAGGCCGGACGCTAAGAAGACCAGTCAAGACCGTAGGGGGACAAGATTGTGATCGCTTGCGCCGTGTTGGGCGGACTTTGCAGCTCCTGACACGGCCGACACGCCGCTAGATCACACCTTCTTGTCTGTACTATGTAACGCTTGTCTGTACTATGAAGTGTCCGTTTTGTCTGTACCACTGACCGATATCAGGCCGAGTGGCAGCTGGGGTTGCAGGGACCCGACCCTTTAGAGCGGGTCACCCTATAAATACCCCCCAACTGTAGTTGTAATACACACGATCCCAGAATACAGAGCACACAGCATTTCATTACTTCCTTCCAAAGAAAACATGCTGGTTCGATCCGTCGTCCCAACAGTTGGTGCCGTCCGTGGGGATCCTAGTTCGAGAAGCTAGCGTCCTCCACATCCAGTCACCAAAGCATGTCGGGTCAGAAGGGCGCAAGCACGGTTCCTCTGCGGCGATCAACCCGCACCGCCGGAGTCGAGCCCACCCCAGTCGCCGCTCCTGACCAGCCAGTCGTTGTAGGGGCGCCTGCCATGGAACCAACCTAGGCCCTGGAGGGGACGCCGGAGGTTCGGGGCCCCGTGGGCGTGCCAGATCCAACTTTCGTCAATCTTGCGGGGCTCCCAGAGGTGCCACCGGAGGCGCACCCTCCGAGCGGGCCCCCCGTGGTGGCCCTCCGAACCGACTATGTCCGTTCGCAAGACCCTGAAACCGCTTCAGGAGGAAGCGGGAGTCAGGCCGATGCTCTGGCCACCGAGAATGCCCGGCTGAAGGCGGAACTGGCCCAGTGGCATCAAGAGGCGTCGCTCCGTCCTCCTGAGCCCTCCCGCGCCACGAGGGTCGCGGCCGTAGCCCTGAGCGACGATGAAGATCAAGTGGAGGAGGAGAATGCGTCGTACGACGAGGAGTCTCCCCTGCACCTAGATCTCTAGAGGGTGCGCTTCAGCTCGAAGTTTCGCGCCGCCAAGCTTCCTAAGTACTCCGGGGACTCCGACCCCGGAGAGTTATCCCGCTCGTACGCTCTAGCAATAGAAGCGTCCGGGGGGAGCCGCGACACCATGGCTAAATGTTTCCCTCTGGCGCTCGAGGGGATTGCCCTCCGGTGGTTCTGGTCGCTCCGGCCTGGGACCATTCATTCATGGGATCAGCTAAGGAAGAAGTTCGTCAACAACATTCAGGGAACCTTTGTGGCCCCCATGTCCACCGGTAGTCTCTTCCAAGTAAAGCAGCAACCCGAGGAAACTTTGCAGCAATACTCCCAGCGCTTCGCGCACACCAAGGCCTAGATCAAGGGGCTTTCGGCTTCCTCGGTCATAGATGCCGCCCGGGAAGGTGTCACCCACCCGGGCCTCCTCGACAAGCTCCACCGGAAGCCCATCTCTTCGGTGGCGCAGCTCATGACGTACTTCGAAGAGTACGCCCGGTCCGATGAAGGCCAGATACGCCGACAGGCGATGATAGTCCCTGTCCGAGCCAATAGCGCTAAGGCGTACGAAGCCTCGTCGGACCTCGACCGAGGAACCCGCCCTGCTCCTGACTTTCGCCGTCAAGACTTCGGCCGGCAAGACTTTCACCGAGACTCCCGGCGAGGCCGGAAGCATCTTCGGGGGGAGGTCATCAGCATCACACCTCGGGTCCCCTCTAAGCACCAGCACACGTCCGGCAGGAGTCGCTTCGTTGGGGCCAAAGCTTCATCACGGGCGCCCTCCGGAGGGGCCACGCTTTACTGCAGCGTCCATGGCGAAAACCGGAGCCACGACACCGATTCCTGTTGGACCATCCTCGCCCTCCGGAATGACTACCTCGAGCAAAATGCCGGCCGCGGTTCCACCGACAAGGGGAACCCTGTACCTCACCCACAAGCGGTCTAGGTGGTCGGACGCCACGACGAGCCGGAGGTCCTGTGCCTGGCCCCGGAGTTCGGCCAGACCTAGGCTCCCAAACTCGAAGACGCGCCGGATCGGGGGAAACGGGTCGTCCTCCCCATATCAGAGGAGGGTCCCTGGGAGCCCTGTCCAAGCACCAGCGGCGAGACTACGTTCGGGAGGTCGGGCATATCGGCACGTCCAGCCCCTCTGCGCTCCCCGAATGGTCCCACATTCCCATCTCCTTCACCGCCGAGGATGCCGCCAGAGTCAAGTTCCCACATGCCGACCCTCTCGTCATCTCCGCAGATATCGCCGAAGTCGTGGTGTGTCACATCCTGGTCGATGGGGGAAGCTCTGCTGACATCATTTTTGTGCAGGCCTTTGATCAGCTGTGTCTCTCTCGGAAGCACTTGCTGCCAGCTTCCCATCCACTCCAGGGCTTCACAGGCCCCCCTCCCCTCGATGCCCTGGGCCAAGTCATGCTGGAGGTGACCTTCAGAGATTCCCCCCTCCAGCGCTGTGAGGAGATCCTCTTCGACGTAGTTGATGCTCCGTACGCCTACAACGCCATCTTTGGGAGGGGGATGCTCAACCGCTTCGGAGCCATCGCCCGCCACAACTACTTGTGCCTCAAGATGCCGACCCCAGGAGGGGTGCTGTCGGTCCTAGGCGACCAGGCCGTAGCCCGTTGGGTCGAATACGGCCACTCGGCGCTGCTGGAGCCGCGCCAGATTCATAGCATCCGCGAAGGCGTGGAAGGAGTCAACCCCCCCGGCGCCGGAGACTCTGTGTTGAAGGGGCGCCCGGTCAAGCCTCTCCCGGAGAGGGAGATTATCACGAAGATCATGATCCAAGACGGGAAGGAGCGCCCGATCCAGTTCGGAGGGGGCTTGGAGCTGGAGGTGTCAAAGCAGCTCGAGGAAGTCATCCGCAACAACCTCGACATCTTCGCATGGTCCGACGAAGATATCCTGGGCGTCAACCGCTCGATGATCGAGCATTCGCTGGCGGTCGACCCGAAGGCTCGACCGGTGTGCCAGGGGCTCTGGAAACTCTCCGTCGAGTAGGCCGAGCTTGCCAAGGCCGAGACTGAGAAGCTGCTTCGAGCGGGGGTCATCCGGAGAAGTGTGTCTTCAGAGCGCGCGCTGGGAAGCTACTCGGGTATCTGGTTTCCAGTCGAGGCATTGAAGCCAGCCCAACACAAGTCAACGCATTGCAGAACATGTCCCCCCCCTCAGAATTTGAAGCAAGCACAGAAGCTAGCCGGGCGCTTAGCCGCCCTTGGCCGATTTCTGGCAAAATCAGCTGAAAAAAGGTTGCCCATCTTCAAGGCGCTCCGGGGCTCTAAAAATTTTGAGTGGACCTCCGAGTGTCAGAGCTGCTTCGATCAAATAAAGGAGTACCTCTCTGGCCTCGTAGCCCTCGCCACGCCTCGAGCCGGCAGTCCCCTTCTGGTCTACCTCACCGCCTCTGGCAGCGCGGCGAGCGCAGCCCTGATCCAGGAAGAAGAACTTGGTGGAAAGTTGGTGTAGTGCCCCGTCTATTTCGTATCCGAAGCCCTCTCCGGAGCCAGAGTACGGTACTCCGAGCTCGAGAAGGTGGCATACGCTCTCGTCATGGCATCCCGAAAGCTTCGGCACTACTTTCTGGCTCACGACGTCATTATTCCAACTGCATACCCGCTCGGCGACATGTTCCGAAACAAGGATGTCACCGGCCGCATCGGGAAGTGGGCGGTAGAATTGGCCCCATTCGGGATATCCTTCGTTGCCCGAACTGCCATCAAGTCTCAAATCCTCACTGACTTCGTTGCCGAATGGACATCCGTGGCTGATCACGCCAGCACCGAAGCAGGTGAAGGAGTTTCGACCGTCTATTCGGACGGTGCCTACCAGGCTTCGGGGGCTGGGGCCGGAGCAGTCATTGTCTCCCCCTCCGGCCAACAGGCCTCATACTCTGCTCGGCTGAATTTCAAGGCTACCAACAACATCGCCGAGTATGAAGGAGTCCTACTGGGTCTCCTCAAGGCGCATGCACTCGGAGCCGCTCGTGTCGTAGTCAAGACCGACTCCCAAGTCGTCGCCAGGCACATCGACAAGAGTTTCTAGGCTCGGCACCCAGACCTCGCCTCCTACCTCGAGGCCATTCGGAGATTTGAAGCATCCTTCAAGGGGATATCCGTTCAAAGCATCCCGAAAAGCGAAAACTGCCAAGCCGACGCCCTTGCTAAAGCCGGAGCTGGCGGCCAAGCCATGCCATCAGGCACCTTCTTCGAGGAAATTACCCGACCTTCGGTGCTCCTCCACGACTGAGGCATCAACGTCCGTGCCAGCCGAACCCCCGACATCGCTTCAGCCAGCCCCAGTTCTCTGCACGGTCAACAACGATTGGCGGGAGCCCATCTTGCGAACACTCGGCGGCAACACGGATGACCGGCCTGGCCCGGATCAAGCATGGCTCCGGCTCCGTGCTCGGTCTTTCCAAGTCATTGATTTCATCCTCTACAAATCGGTGGTATGTTCCCTGCTGCTCCGATGGATCTCTCACTCGGACGGTATAGCCATGCTCTGGGAAATCCACGAGGGGCTGTGTGGTAGCCATTTGGCGCCTCAGGCACTTGCCGGGAAAGTTCTCCGGCAGGGAGTGTACTGGCCCACTATCGTCGCCGATGCCGAAGGTCTGGTTCGTACTTGCCAAGGGTGCCAGTGGATGGGGCGGTGGAGTCACAGACCCCCGGTCACTCTGCAGCCCATTTCGCCTGTGTGGCCTTTGGCTCGCTGGGGAATAGATGTCATTGGGCCATTCCATAGAGCGAGAGGAAATCTACGCTTCGTTGTCATAGCCGTCGAATACTTCTCCAAATGGGTCGAAGCCGAGCCGTTGACTTCCATCACATCCCGGAGCGTCCAGAAATTCTTTTGGCAGAATATCATCTGCCGCTTCGGAGTACCCAGGCAGCTCACGCTGGACAATGGCACGTAGTTCGATGTTGGGGCTTTCAGAGCATTCTGCGAAGAATTGGGAGTCCAGCTCTGCTTCGCAGCAGTTCGACACCCTCAGTCAAATGGGGCTGTTTAGCGGGCTAATGGGCATATACTCTCGGGCCTCAATAAACACATCGTGGGCTTAGCCAAGGGATTGTGGCCTGAAGAGCTACCGAAGATCCTGTGGTCCATTCGGACCACCCCTTCCCAGGCTACGGGGTTCACCCCATTCCGGCTCCTATTTGGCGATGAAGCAATGACTCCAACGGAGCTTCGGGCTAGTTCGCTACGAGCCACAGCACCCGAGACCGATGAGCAGTGTGCCATCTCCCTCGACCTCACAGAGGAGACACGGCTCCGAGCCGTCGCCAATCTTTCCCACTACCAGAAGCAAACTAAGGCGTGGTATGACCCCAAGGTCAGGCGCAGCGAGTTCCAGCCAGGGCACCTTGTCCTGCGTGCGGTCGCCGCTCCGACGAAGCTAGGCAACAAGTGGGAAGGCCCGTACATCGTGATCGGCTCCGGGCGACCGGGATCCTACCGCCTCGCTACCTTGGAAGGCGAGGACCTGAAGCATACTTGGCACGCGGAGCACCTGAAGCGTTATTTCGCATAATTTTAATAAGTGTATTCCGATGTTGGCCGATGCCGGCTACTGTTGTATTCAACCATCAATTCAGTAAAACTATGGGGTGAGCATTTTTGGCTAAGGTGGACGCACCGCGGTACCAAAACGTAGTTTCACCTAATGATCGGGTTCCGAGCTCCGGCTCGATGCACCCAACGATTCGGGTTCCGAGCTCCGGCTCGACGCAACCCTACGGTCGGTGTTGGCGCAAAAGATTGTGCCAACAGTTGGCGCCGTCCATGGGGAACCAAGTTCTAAAAGCTTGTTCTCTACTGCTGACCACACTTCAAAGAGCACTTATGGAGGGAGCCTCAGAGTCCCAAGATGTAGGACCGAAAGTAGCGACCAGAGGGGGGGTGAATGGGCGCCTAAAAAATTCTTTCGAATCAATGGCCTGCTCCCAACACCCAACGCACCTCAAAAGACTAGGCAGCAAAATGTAAACAGATCATCGAAGTCTAAAAGTATCTAGCCTAGAAACGACCGGTGTCCTAGTCAAAGAAACACCAATACAGTGCTAATAGGCAGATAAGTACATCATTCAAAACATGGACTGATCAGAGTTCACTATAGCAATTTAAACGGAGTACAGATGAAAAGGATGAGAATTTACTGTTCAAAGTTGTCTCCAGGAAGGTACTTGACGAAGCCTGTTCTGATCAGTTGTGTAAAGCCTCTAGTCTTATATGTCGAAGGTTGTCCGAAGCCTGTGAAGCATGCGAAGTACGAGGATGTCGAAGATGGCTTCGGAGATGACGTGTCGAAGTCTGAGGATGTCGAAGATGGCTTCGGAGATGACGTATCGAAGTCTGAGGATGTCGAAGGTGGCTTCGGAGATGTCGTGCCGAAGCGAAGTGTACTAACCGAAGTATGCCTTGAATGCTCGAAGTCTTTGCATACTTCGGAGTACCTTCGATTGATCGAAGCAATTTGCACGGACTTTGTTGGAGAGAAAAGAAATTGCAACCGAAGCAGAAACCCGAAGCACCTTCGTACAGAGCGCTGTTAAGCAATGGTCGAAGCTAGCTAACCAACTGAGCCAACTACGAAGCCTGATCAAGTTACAAGCTTCGAAGCAGAACAAAAATATTCGGACAACACTTCGAATGAGCAGAAGCTCCGAAGACTGTCGCGAAGTATCTTCGAATGTAAATCTACAGAGCCTATACCCGAACAGAGAACTGTGGTCACGAAGCAAACTTCACAGAAAAACTTCGTGTGAGCAACCTATGATGTATGCTTCGAACAAACTTTGCAAAGTCCAGACTCAGGATCGAAGAGTGCAATAGAGGAAGCCTGGCCTCGCTCGTCACAAAATAGTCAAAAGCTGAAAAACGTGACACACAGCTGACATCACAACCAAAGCATCGATCAAAACGCCAAGGAATAAACAAATCGTAAGAGCTCACAAGGTTGACAAAAACGCTGCTGATATACGATATGAAATGAATAGACTATAGCAAAGAACAGTAGCTGCAGACACCAGCCATGAGTGCTATTGCAAAGGAGCTGACACGCAAAGGAATCAAATCTGCAGGAAGGGCCAAATCGAAGGCACGGTCCGTTGGATAAAAACGCCATGACGGAAGAAAGCAAGAACAGTTCCTTGAAAATAAAACTTTCTGCGCAAAAACCAAGACAGTTCAGAGAGAATAAAATAAACTGCACAGAAATGAAATTTCAGGACTCATCGATGATGGAAGAGATCGCTGCTACAACCGATTGCTTCAGGAACGATTGAAGAATTTGCAGCGAAGAAATCAGAGGCAGTGAGTAGGAATGCCGGCGGCGCAAAGCACAGAAACAAAAAGGGATTGAACTCTGATTTTGATTAAAGTGAGTTAACCCTAACCCTAGGATTGGGGCCTATTTATAGGCAGCCCAATAAGAGGGTAAAATGCAGAAATACCCCTGGGGTTTTTTTACAGACGCTGAAATAATGGAAAAGACTAAACTGCCCTTAGGATATTTTTACAGACTCAACTGACAGACTGTGGGCCTAGGGACAAAATAGTAAACTCCTATTTACAGATGACTTATCCGGAAGCTAAGCTTTCGTAGCGACTACGGCTTCTCTTCTGGACAGTCTGATGCGAGATCAGCGGTCGTCAGTTTTGCGCCGAAACTAACAAAGCGTCCACTGACTTTGCACCAGGTACCCGGATTGGGCCGGCCCAACTCCGCATCTCTCTCAGCCCGACAATTGCTCCCGCCCGTGTACCTGAGTCAATCCTGGTCAACAGTCCAGTGGATCCTCTGCCGCTCACTAGCCCATGTACCCGATTGGGCCAGCCCGACTTCACGGCCTCCTCTGCCCGATAGTCGCTCGCTGCCCGTGTACCTGA
>JAAALK010000319.1:0-20182 GCA_019279435.1 Zizania palustris | reverse complement strand
CACTGTTTGTCCGTTCTTGATCTCATAGAACCGTTAGCGTAAACTTTGCGCCAACAGTTGGCACTATCCGTGGATCCAGTTCTAGAAGCTTATTCTCTACTGCTGACTGCACTTCGAAGGGCACTTATGGAGGGAGCCTCGGAGTCCTAAGATTCCGCGCACCCTTCGGTAAGGGGCTTCTTAGTGCAGCTCGAAGGCCCTCGCTTGCCTTACCAAGTCAATCGAAGTCCCCGGTCTTCGGACCTCTCCGTGACTAGTTATGCCTCCGAAGCGAAGCCAAGCCTCAGGTCCTCCCCGAAGGTCCCCTCGGACCACAGGAGCCGGACCCTCAACCGCTCTGGTGATTCCCAAAGATGCCGCTGGGCGTCGAGTGCCCAGGGCCCCCGAGCTCCTCCTACAGTGCTCCGGACTGATTATGTCAGCTCCCAAGACCTGGAGCTGCCCTCCGACGAAGACGAAGACCTTCCTGGAACCGAGGCTATTCAACTAGCTTCATGAGGAAGTGGCCAGGTGAGGCAAGAAGCCGCCGATCATCTCCGCACTCAAGCCTCCACCGAGACTCCAGAAGGGCCTCAAGACGGTGTGCTCGCATCTCCCAGAAGCTGCCCAAGTCCCGAGGAGGCTAAGAATGCGTCATTCGATGATGCTCCGCTACATTCGGACTTGCAAAGAGTGACCTTCGATCCCAGATTCAAGGCCTCGAAGTTGCACAAGTACTCCGGTGGTCAGACCCTGGAGAGTTCACCCGCTCGTATGCCCTGGCAATAGAAGCAAGCGGAGGGTGTGCAACACCATGGCGAAGTGTTTTCCCCTCGCCCTCGAAGGCGTGGCACTCCGATGGTTCTGGTCCCTGAAGCCAGGATCGATGAAGTCCTGGGAGCAGTTGAAGAAGAAGTTTGTGAGCAACTTCCAGGGTACCTTTGTGGCCCCGATGTCCACAGGGAGTTTGTTCCAGGTGAAGCAGCGGGCGGGAGAACACTCCGGGAATACTTCACGCGCTTCGCCCACACCAAGTCACAGATTAAAGGCCTGTCTACCTCTTCGGTAGGTGACGCCGCCCGCGAAGGAGTGCTAAACCACGACCTCCTCAGCAAGCTCCATCGGAAGCCGATGACATCCGTGGCGCAACTGATGGCATACTTCGAACATATGCCAAGGCGGAGGAAGGTTGTCTTCGGCGAGTCGGAAAACCCGCGCCACCTACCCTCTGAGAAGTCAAGACAGAGCCAGAAGCCTCGGCTCCTCGGCAACCCCCTCAAGATAACCGCTTCAACGAGCAGGCGAGGGAAGAAGCATTTCCGTTTGGAGCTGCTAAGCATTGCACCATCCGTTCCGAAGGCACTTGCCAATTTTCAGCAGGCACATAACTTCAAGGCTGAAGCACCGAAGCCTCAAGAGAGAGCACCTGGCAGGCGCCAGAGTTTTTTCTGCTGCGTGCATGGCGACAATAGAAGACATGACACGAAGGATTGCAAGGCAGTGCTGGCCCTTCGGGGCGACTACCTTGGGCGAAGTACCAGACGGGTACTTCGGATCGAGCCCCACCGGCGGCATGGTCGGAGCCTGTGCAGATCGTGGCCCGAGCCGGTGTCCCAGAAGCCCCCATGCGACTTCCGGTGGCCAATATTATGCCACCACCGAAGCTGGAAGACCCACAAGACCGCGACAAGCGAGTGGTCCTACCCATCTCCGGAGGGGGACCCTCGGGAACATGTCCAAGAGGCAGAGGCGTGAGTACGTCTGCGAGGTTGGACACATTGGTACTTCGAGCTCCGTAGAAGGGATGCCAGAGTGGTCTCATGTGCCCATCTCGTTTACCGCCAGCGATGCCGCGGGGGTAAAGTTCCCCCATGCCGACCCCTTGGTCATTTCCGCGGACATAGCAGGAGTGGAGGTCCGAAGGATCCTGGTGGACAGCGGGAGCTCCACAGATATACTTTTTGTCCAGGCCTTCGATCAAATGTGCATCTCCCAGAAGCATCTACTTCTAGCGGCCCGACCACTTCAAGGGTTCTCAGGACCGCCTCTCGATGCCCTCAGCTAGATAGGCCTCGAGGTTGCATTCGGAGAGGGGCCTCTGGCCAGGGTAGAAGAGGTGATCTTCGATGTTGTCGACGCCCCCTATGCTTACAATGCGATCTTCGGCCGAGGGATGCTGAACCAGTTCGGGGCTATAGCGCACCACAATTATCTATGTCTCAAATGCCCACGCAAGGTGAAGTGCTTACTATTTCAGGAGACCAAGCTACGGCCCGAGAATGGAGTATGGGCATGGACAGCCGTTGGATCCCCGGCAAGTACACAACGTGGCGGAAGGCGCGGAAGAGGTGCTAGAAGCTTCGAACCCTTCAAAGGGCCTCCCCAAACCAAGCCCGGAAGGTGATGTCAAGACAAGGATAATTTCAAAAGATGGCAAAGAATACCCAGTACAGTTCGGCAAAGGACTATCCCCGGATAGCTACCTCATTGGAAGAAGTCGTCAAGCAAAATCTGGACGTCTTTGCTTGGACCGACGAAGACATCATCGGGGTTGATCGAAGCATCATCAAACATAGCTTGCTCGTCAACCCGAAGGCCAGGCCAATACGCCAGGGCTCCGCAAGCTGTCTGTAGAAAGAGCAAGCCTCGCCAAAGCCGAAGTAGAGAAATTACTAAGGGCTGGCATCATCAGGGAAGTAGCCCATACCGAATGGTTGGCTAACCCTGTTTTTGTAAGGAAGAAGGACTCGAACAAATGGCGCATGTGTATTGACTTTACTTCATTAAATAAAGCATGCCCGCGAGACCCCTACCCGATGCCCCGAATAGACCAGCTGGTGGATTCCACAGCCGGCTCCGAATTGCTAAGCTTCCTCGACTCTTACTCCGGGTATCATCAAGTCTGGCTGAAACACGAAGACGAAGCCAAGACAAGCGTCATAACTCCTTCCGAGGTATTTTGTTATGTAAGAATGCCTTTTGGCTTGCGGAATGCCGGAGCCACCTTTTCATGTTTAATAGCTAAGGCTCTAGGTCATCAAATAGGCCGGAATGTCGAAGCCTATATGGATGATATTGTAATAAAAAGTGCTCAAAAGCACCAGCATAGCCTAGACCTAGCTGAAACGTTTGAGAGCCTCCGAGCTTGTGGAGTACACCTCAACCTAGAAAAATGTATATTCAGAGCACAAGCAGGAAACTGCTAGGGTACTTAGTTTTGAGTAGGGGAATTGAAGCTAGCCCAACACAGATAAGTGCATTGCAAAGAATGGCTCCACCAAGGAATTTTAAGCAGGTCCAGAACGAAGCCTCCCAATTTCAAAGCCCTAAAGGGGTCCGAGAGCTTCAGTTGGACACCGGAGTGCCAGAAAAGCTTTGATGCCATAAAAGCTACCTCGGAAGCTTGTCAACACTTATTTTGTGCCAGAAGAAACACTACTCCTTTATCTTGCAGCAACAGGCTCCACAGTAAGTGTAGTGTTGGTCCAGGAAGTTGAGCTTAAGGGAAAGCTGGTGCAGAACCCAATTTATTTTGTGTCAGAAGCTTTGTCCGGAGCTAAGATAAGATACTCCGAGCTTGAGAAGTTTGCTTATGCCCTAGTAATGGCCTCGCGAAAGCTAAGGCATTATTTTTTGGCGCATAGCCTAATCGTTCCTACCTTGTATCCTCTTGGGGATATGCTCCGGAACAAAGACTCTACAGGTATTGGAAAATGGGCTGTCGAGCTATCCCCCTTCGGAATTTCCTTCACGGCAAGAACAGCTATTAAATCCAAAATCATAGCTGACTTCGTGGCAGAATGGACTCCATCTGCAGTTTGGGCTCCGGAGGAACCCTCCGAAGGTCTATGGACAATATTTTCTGACGGAGCTTATTAGGCATCTGGTGCCAGAGCTGGGGTAGTCATCATCTCACCATCAGGGCAAAGGCCATGTATTATGCGAGGCTCAACTTTAAAACCACCAATAACATCGCAGAGTACGAAGGGGTCCTGCTAGGCCTTCGAAAGGCAAAGGCACTTGGAGCTGCAAGGATAATAATTAAGACAGATTCCCAAGTCATCGCAGGGCATGTCGATAAGATTTTCAAGCAAACAACCCCATCTAGCGCAATACCTTGAAGAAATCCGCAAAGCTGAAGCAGCATTCAAAGGATTCTCTGTTTGGAGCATCCCTCGGGCAGATAATCAACTCGCAGATATTCTAGCCAAAGCTGCAGCCGGAGCGGTAGACCTCCCGGAGGGTGCTTTCTACGAAGAACTAATGAAGCCCACAGCTAGTCAGTTACCCTCTGCAGAAATACTGTGCATTCCGGCTGTAGATTGGCGGGCTCCGATTATTAACATATTGCAAGGTGGCATAGATTCTTCCGAAGGTACGGATGTCCGAAGATTGCAAGCAAGGGCCCGAAACTACAAGCTTGTCAACAGAATATTATACAAAGCTGGTTCCCCTCTACTCCGATGCATATCCCAGCCCGACGGCCAAGACATACTTCGGGAGATTCACGAAGGTTTGTGCGGAAGTCATCTGGCCCCTCGTGCTCTAGCAGGCAAGACACTTCGGCAAGGGCTTTACTGGCCAACGATTGTGAGAGATGCAGAGGAGTTGGTTCGAACATGCCAATGGTGCCAATGGATGGGCAGACGAAGCCACCGTCCGCTAGTTCACCTTCAAGTTATTGCCCTGGTATGGCCAATGGCTCGGTGGGGCATGGATCTCATAGGCCCCTTTCCAATGGCAAAAGGCGGCTTGAAGTTTGCGGTAGTAGCAATCGAATATTTTTCAAGTGGGTTGAAGCGGAGCATTGACTGCTATCACTTCGACGAACGTGCAAAAATTTTTCTGGCAGAATATTATATGCAGGTTCGGAGTGCCAAGGGAGTTGACAGTGGATAATGGAACCCAATTCGAAGCTGACACATTCCAAGCATTTTGCGAAGAACTGGGCATAAGTTGTGCTTCGCTACGGTACGCCATCCACAATCCAACGGAGCCATTGAGCGGGCCAACGGGAACATCCTCTCCGGTCTAAATCGGCGAATCGTTGGCTTGGCCAAGGGGTGTGGGTCAAAGAGCTTCCTAAGATCTTGTGGTCCATTCGAACCACTCAGACCAGGTCCACAGGCTTTACACCATTTAGACTGCTATTCGGAGATGAGGCCATGACTCCTACGGAGCTCAGGGGTGGATCCCTTCGTGTAGTTCAGCCCGGAGATGCAGACGAAAGGAACACTTCGCTGGACTTGGCAGAAGAAACAAGGCTTCGAGCTGTCGCCAATCTGACCAAGTACCAAGACCAAACAAAGACATGGTATGACCCGAAGATAAAGCTAAATGAGCTTAAGCCTGGTCATCTAGTTTTGCGAAGTGTAATAGCTTCGGGGAAGCTAGGAAATAAATTGGAAGGACCATATGTTATCCTACGCTTAGGGCGCCCGGGTCGTTTAAATTAGCTAATTTAGAAGGGGAAGAGTTGAAGCATGCATGGCATGCGGAGCACCTTAAGCGTTATTACGCTTAGGGGCTCCTCGTAGTCACTTGTAAAGGTTTCCCTTTTTTCTAAGTAAAATGAGGGTCGAATTTTGTCTGCTCTTCGAATATCCCTTACTCCTGGTGGACGCATTGGGAGGACGGAGATGCTTGCGGAGTCAGGCATCTTTCCAAAGACCCAAGCAGAAGACCGCGGACCATCGGTTTGAGGGCTCCGCTGCCACCCTACGGATTCCAGGCTCTGGCTTGTTAGGATCCGTAGAAGAGTCTAAGGACTTTAAAAAGAACAGATTTCTGGCCTCCGGGTACGAAGTATCTGTAAAAGAGCCGAAGGTGGCCACCCTACGGATTCTAGGCTCCGACTTGTTAGGATCCATAGAAGAGTCTATGGACTTTAAAAAGAACAGATTTCCGTCCTCCGGGTACGAAGTATCTGTAAAAGAGCCGAAGGTGGCCACCCTATGGATTCCAGGCTCCAGCTTGTTAGGATCCGTAGAAGAGTCTAAGGACTTTAAAAAGAACAGATTTTCGGCCTCCGGGTACGAAGTATCTGTAAAAGAGCCGAAGGTGGCCACCTACGGATTCCAGGCTCCATCTTGTTATGATCCGTATAAGAGTCTAAGGACTTTAAAAAGAACAGATTTCTGGCCTCCGGGTATGAAGTATCCATAAAAGAGCCGAAGGTGGCCAACCTACGGATTCCAGGCTCCGGCTTGTTAGGATCCGTAGAAGAGTCGAAGGACTTGAAATAAAACAGATCTCCGGCCTACGGGTTCGAGTAATCTATAAAAGAGTCGAAGGTGACCAAATAATAATATTTCGAGGCCCCGGCCAACGAGACAAATAATAATAATAATAATAATAATAATAATAATAATAATAAAGAAGGGAATCAAAAAAGTCCTAAGCGATAGATCCAACTTCAAAACTCACGAAGTGATAATACGGAATTATGTTAGGAGAACTCTCCAAAAAGGTAAAGTACGAATATTAAGTGTGATACGAAGCATCAGGTTGTTCGGCGCATCATTGCGTCCGGCGAACCCATTTGCACATCAAAGGATCCCCACCCGCAAGGAGGGGTAGGAGGGTAGAAAGCAAACAAGATACTTTCGAAGCTATTCACATTAATTCATCGTATTTTTACATCAGGAAAAGTTTCGGTCCAAGCCCAGGAAAAATCGAAGACCCTTCGGCCTCTGGAGCTACCCCTTTGGCTACTTTGTCCTTCGGAGCTCGAAGATGCCGGTTTGGTTCTTTTCGTTCGAGCGGTTCTCTTCTCTTAGAAGCCCGTAGTTTCTTTTGCTCCTCTTGAAGCTCGGCCCAGGTCAGGAGCCTTTCGGGATTAGCCTCCGTAGGGTCTTCGGCCTGGTACTCCGAGTCCGACCAATTCGTGTGTTCGGAAGAAGAGGATGTCTTCTCTTTCTCCTCTTCCTTGATATAAGCTAAGACTTCTTGAAAAACTTCGAGGGTTATCTCTCCCTTGTCTCCACGAGGAGCAGAGAAGCGAGAGCGGCGGTAGGGCCTTAGGCTTTCGAGGCTTGCCCATTCCTTCCGGAGCCCTTCGGTAAATTCCAATATTTCGAGGTCAGGGTTCGAAGGGCGTGACAAAACCTAAAAGAACAGAACACCCAAACAAACTTTTTGTTTATAACTTTTTCATTGATGAAAGGGGCTTTACAAGATTTTGTGTACATGATGGCCCTAAGAGCTAGACCTGTGGGTCGGTTGGTGGAGCAGGGATTGCCGGAGCTAGCGAGGTAGGAAGTGGTGGCCTTGTTTGTGCCTGCTTCTACGACAGGCCTCGTCAATCCAAGCTTTGGCCGCAGCCTTGTGGTCCGTCTTCCAAGTCGATCGGAAGGCTTGCTAGTCTGAAGACGGCTGTAGCAGATCTTCGGAGGCGAAGCTTCCAGGGGTCGAACCCCTGACTGAAGCGAGGGGGATCTGAAGGGCTTCGAGGTGGCGAAGAACTCCGATGCCGGCACACTGACCAGAGATCTCTCCGTACTGGACGCCGGAGTTCAGCAACAACGACGCCGCCACTTGGATCCTCTTCAGCTTCCGATCGAGGGATTCATTGGCCGCCGTAGAAGATGAAGGGCACATAGTGCCGAAATATTCCAAGGTACCCTGAAGGGCGTCCAAGGTACGTTCTGCCGCACTGGCGTTCTTCTTCTCCGTTGCCTCTAGCCCCGCAACAGTAGCAGACACCTCGGCCACTTGGAGCAGCAAGGAGCCCTTCTGGGCCACCGCTTGATTAAGGGCTCCTTGGAGCTCCACCAACTGGGCGCTCGAAGTGGCCGCCGATTGCCGGAGCCTTTCAACCTCCGCTCGAAGAACTGCGTGCTCGGCTTCAACCTCTTGGGCCAAAATACGGAGCGCGTTGTTGTCTTGCCTCACCATTCGGAGGGCTTCGTCGGCCGCAGCCCTTGCCCTCCGTTCCTCTAGGGCTTCCTCCTCCAACCGAAGGGATCTTTCATCGGAGTCTTTGAGGGTGGTTTGGAGGGTGATAACCTTCCTTTTGAGTCGATTAGTTTTGACTTCATTGGAAGTCGCTGCCGCTCTAGCAAGGGCGAATTGCTGCGAAGAAAAAGAACAAGTAAGTACCAAAGTGTTTATAATTGCTAATTAAAATTAGTTGTTGTACTTTTCATACCTGAAGGGCAGCCCTTTCGAGGGCCATGTTGAGCGCCGAAGCCCTAGCTTCGCTCAGAGCAGAGACCAGGTCCGAATTGGCGATATCCTGGCTCTTCTCCGCCAAGGGCTCCAAGAGTGCTCGGAGGCCTGTCCGGTGCTCCAGGAACGGAGCCAGCAAAGGAAGCCAAGACGAAGCTTGGCCATCATCTGCCATGGCCTCCTCCTTCGAGTTGCTGGCTGAGGTAGCCACGGGGCCGGCGGGAAGGCCGAGGCTAGACATGCTTTTGCCCCGCCCCGGCACGAAGGCAGGCACATCGGCTAAAGCAGAGGTGGCCCTTTCTTCGACGGCTACCCTCTCGACCAGAGCCGCATCAACAGGGGTGACCTCGGTCACCGGAGCCACACCGGTGGGCACGACTTCCGCCACTGGGACTGGAGCATCCAAGGGAGTCAGGGGGTCCACCTGGACCATGACCCTCGAATACGTTGGGATTTCGGGTGCAGCCGGGGCTTCGTCACCCTTCGAGGTACCTACCGTGTCAAGATGTTTGATAAGAATTTGCAAGTAAAGGTTGTTGCAGGTATCGACCGAAGTAAGGGCTTCAAAATGTACCTTCGTAGGCCTTGTGAGGCAGGATTGTCGGATCCTCCAGAACTTTGTACAACTGGAGGATATCTGCGAGGTCGTCTCCCGAAGTCCTCTCCACCACGTTTTCCGCTGGAGCCTCGACTTCCGCCGTGATCACCCCAGTTACGGGTGAGTTGGGGGTGGTGTAGTCTGTGTCCAGGTTTACGACGGCGGGCACGGAGGCGTGCGTCGGGTCTACCTCCATGACCTCTCGAGCAGAAGTTTCGGCTGGAACTTCCCCCATGTCTTCATCGTCCTCCAAGAGGTAATTCTCGAAGGTCGTCGCTAGTTGGGCATTGGAGTCCTCGGACTCCTCGGAGGCCGAGCTCCGAGCGTCCAAGGACGAAGCCGACGAGGCAGGAGCCAAATGCAGAGGGATCTTCGCCACCTTCTTCTTCTTAGGCGACGTCTTGCTAGCTTTCTTGGGCGGTTCAGTGACGGCCTTCCGTTTCCGAGCGGCTGCTCCGGTCGAAGTAAAGTCTGGTAGAGGAGGGGGCGCCATCCCGAGAGCTCCCCACACTCTCTTGGAGCGCTCCCAGCTCCCCACCAGCTCCAGCCTCTTCTACCTTTCAGCCACTATAGGGGCTCCGAGGACCCATTCGGTGGCCCGAGCTATGTCTTTCGGAGCTAAAGCCAATGGAGCCGCTAGAAAAAGGGTAACATATTGTAAGTATGTTATTTTCATCGTCTAATGCATTACTGCAGGAGTCGAAGTCTTACCTATGGTTCGGAGATCACCCTCCGAGGCCTGTTGGAACACTATCAGCCAGTCGGCCCCGAGGGGTGGAATCCGAAGGGCGATGAACTCTTCGGCAAGGTCGCGCATGCTCATGCGGCGTGCCACCGAGGTCAACAGCCCTAGCCGCGTGGAGAGCAGGCTAGGGTTCGGAGCGATCTCCGTCTCCTTCTGGAACCAGATCTCCTGGAGGGGCCCCTCGAGGGGGGAGTCCTCTTCGACTTCGGCGTAGAACCACCGAAGGATCCAGTGGTGTACCATCGGTCGTTGATGGCCTTCACAGGGAAGTGTTGGGCGTGCTCCCTCCACAAGTAGAAATTGACGCCGCCGAAGGCCGTTATCACCTTGGAGTCCCCGGGCCCATCCTAAGGCTTTGGCTGGCAGATAGCTTCATGAGTGGCGGCGAAGACCTCCGAGCGTCCTTCGCACCCTTCGGCCCGGAGCGCCCACTCGAAGACAGCTAGGCGGGCGACGACATTGGGAGATAATTGAGGTAACGTGATGTGAAACAGATCCAGCACCTCCACTAAGAAGTCGATGGCCGGAAGTCCCAAGCTCGCTTCGAAGAACGCCTCGAAGACCACCACTTCTCCGCTTCGCGGCCTCGGGGTTGATTCTGACCCAGGAACTCGAGTCCTCAATCCGTCCCCCAGCTTCCCTTCCACGGCCTCCTCAATAGACTCGGCGGTGCTCGTGGATTGGCCGATAAGGAAGCTCTGAGAAATCTTCTTCTTTGATGGTGGGCGGAGCTCCTGAGGGTTCTTGGGCCAGGCATTGCCCGGAGCTCCCGCCATTGCTGCCGCAGTCGAGGCGGCCCATGCTTGCCTCTGCGCCAGAGTGCTCACCGCCACCGGAATGGTGTGGCTGGTTCTCGCCATTGCCCAGGGGATTGGGAGATTGTGAGAATTGGAGGTTGAAGAAAGTGAATCGCAGGTGTTGAGTGCGGTAAAAAGTTTCGAGTAACTTCTAATCCTCCTTTTATAATCGTTCGTTGGTTGCTACGCTTCGATTGCATTCACACTATAGGTTTGACTTCCGCCACTGGCAGGTGGGTCCAGAAAGTGGAACGGCGAGAAACTGCCGTAAATTTCGACCGTTACCTTTTACAGGGCATAACAGCTACTCGCGCCGTAACGGCTATAATCAAACGTCTCCTCACGTCGTTTGCGCTTCGGAGCAATACTTTTTCCTACGATGTGTTCACACCGCGTTGAGAGCTTGGAGAAGGGGTCCAAATGCTTTGGGTCCGAGATCCCCCGAAGGACTGTAATGTGTTCAAATTCTCTCTAAGTCTCAGAATATGAAAATATTCCTTGCGTATACTGCCTCCCTTCTGCACAGGTTAAATACGAAGAGGCGTATTCGAGGGGCTACTGTTGGGGGAAATTGCTTCACTTCCAGGACTTAGAGATTAATAACTCAAAGGGTCACTAAGCTTCGGAGGCTGAGGGGCTCTTATTCGAAGGTGCAGGCATCAAGCCGAAGGGTGCCTCGATCCACAGTCCTGAGAAGCCCTCCGCAAGATATGAAGGCTCCGAAGCGCTGCGACAGGATTGATAAGATGTTTGGCTTATCCATTTGCCTCAGATAACTTTACCCTTTTTAACCCTGCTCTGGGTACCGAATAGTTTCCACTATGTCGGTTGTAATCTAGGGGTAATTAAGTCTTTTCCTTAGACATTTTTGCTTATAAATACCTCCCTCTCTCTACCCTATAGAGGGGATCGAGGACTCAGATATTCAATACACATATTCGAACTACTTGAGCTATTATCCAGTACGGAAGCTCGAGACAGTTCTTAAACACGAACTCACTATTTGTCCGTTCTTGATCTCATAGAACCTGTTAGCGTAAACTTTTGCGCCAACAGTAACCTCACCCCGATGAGTAAGGAGAGGATGCTTCTATAGCAGACAAGCGTGCCTATGCGATGCATGCTAGTAATTCCGTGGATGTCAGCTGTCTGATGCTTGCCTCTATGTCCTTTGAGTTTCAAAAACAATATGAGGAACGTGATGCTTACGATATGATCGTAGGTCTCAAGGGCATGTTTCAGAACCAAGCAAGGGCCGAGAGATACAATGTGTACAAAGCCTTGTTTGGGAGTAGGCTGGCTGAAGGGAGCCCAGTGAGTCCTCATGTGATCAGGATGATTGGTTACATTGAGACTCTAGAGAGACTAGGTTCTTCACTGGATCCATACTTAGGTATTGATGTGATTCTCCAATCGCTCCCACTAAACTTTGAGCCATTCATCATGAAGTACAACATGGTTGGATTGAAGAAGACACTAGTTGAGTTGCATGGGATGCTCAATACTGCTAAGGAGAGTATCAGGAAATCTCTAAGTCATGTGATGATGGTTCAGAAGGAGAGCAAAAAGAAAAATAGGAACAACAAGGCAAAGACTGCAGATTCCGATTATTTTATGAATTGGAAACAAAGAGCTCAAATCGGAAGTTCTGATATGGTATCAGAATTTCCGATAATTTATGGTTTGCGAAACTGAGAGCTCAAATCAGAAGTAACGATATGGTATCGAAAGTTCCAATAATTTCTTATTTAGAGACAGAGAGTTGAAACTGGAAGTTTCGATGCGTATTTGGAAAAATTGAATTGATCAGAAGTTCCGATAGGAGGTATTAGAAGTTCCGTTGCTACCTAGAATTGGAGTCCGAGAGCCCTGATCGGAAGTTCCGATGCGGGCGTAACAGATTGGATCTATTGGGTCTCGAATTGTTTGTGGTCAATCTGTTGGTTTTGAATTGTGGGAGACCAGGGGATCTCACCTCTATATAAAGAGAGGAGGAGGTCTTGGAGGTCATGTAATTGATAGTTTTTTGCCCTAGCCACCAAGAACTCCTCTCGCGAGCAGTGCTAGCACACCGTCATGGGAAGGATCCCATCCCTGTAGGTGTGGACACCATGGAGACGTTGCTTCAATAGTGGCGCTCGTGGGCCTCTTCACATGAACACCGTCATTGTCTTCGTCGATTGGATCACCAAGGAACGGCCGGAGCAAGGGGAGGATAGCGAGGACGTGCTTCCCCAACATCTTTTTCCACTGCACATAGCACGTATTGTTCTAGAAGGTAGCGATCTATGATCCCTCACGCGCATGGTTCTTGTGCTTGGGGTGAATTTTTTGAAATTGCCGGCTAGCGTAGCTTCCCCATTCCCCAACAGACTTCCTTGCAGTCTTCTAGATACGCGGTCCCTGACTTGGTATATGAGCTTTCTCTTCTTCCATTTCCTCTATCTAGCACTTGAGCAATTCATTCTGAAGCTAAAGACGATCCACTTGGTCTCCTTTCTCAGCAGCATCATCTCTTGCCTTTGAATGCAAGGTATCCATCGCCTTGAGAAGATGGACAACCCTGGCATGCACCGGGTCACTAGAGCCTTCACAACCATTTTAAGTACTGGTTGTACAGTCTTGTTTGACTGGAAACAGCGACCGGAGGGGGGTGAATGGGAGCTTTTAAAATTTCAGGCTAAAAATAGCCTTCTGTTTTAACTTACTCTCCTGCGGACCAGGCTTTGAACACACCCTTCAAAATTCTGGTTCGGAGGTATTTCACAGCTTCAAAACCAGGCTTCGGAAGGAGCAAAAGTTCGAAGTCAAGAAGACTTCGCTCCACCCACAACACCAAAAATTCAACTCTGCTAAGTCAGTGCAGGCTCCGCACACTAGGTGACTTCGAGTAGACTTCGCACTTCACCCTTCGCAAGAGATGACTTCCCTCTGAGGACTTCGACCAGATACTCTACACTAGCAACTAGTACTAGGCTTTGTATTCCGAAGATCTAAACTCACACCGAACACAATGCACTGAGGACTTCGACAGGGAGGAACACAGTCTTCGATTTAAATCACTCACAGTGCTTCGCTAGTAATCAGAGAGGACTAGCCTCCAGTTTACATAGAGTGAACTCACACTGAAAATAACACACTTCACAGAAACACTCTAGTACACAGACTCAAGCCAGGAAGAAGTCGAACACAAAGAAATAAAAACATATAGTGCAAAACGAGCATACAAGTTCAAGCAGTAAATGAAGATAGAATCAAAGTTTCATTGCTTGAACAGGGAACACAAAATGAACTCACAGGTTTGAATACATGAGTGTGTGGCGGCTAGCATAGGAGTTCTAAAATGGTTGCTCAAAGTGTTACTCAGGCCTAGCTAGCCTTCACTATTTATATTCACTATTCAGCCATGTGAATAGACTACTTTACCCCTAGGGTTTACACTGATTTTGTCTCATTAGAACAAGGGGGTACAGATGGTAGTCTACTTTATTTGGAGGCTTCTTTTGTTAGCTTCACAGAGGAGACAACATCAGCTTTTGCAGAGCAGACACGATCAGCCTTTGTAGTTTTGGAGTCTTCTGAAGCCCCCCTTCGCATGCGAGGGGTGCGGTAGCTTCGGCGAGAAGCCTTGAGCCTGACGGCCTTTGCTTCACCGAAGTCAGCCTTCGATACAGTGATAGTTTTGAGCCGAAGCTGTCAAAGCCCTTGAGCCTTCGTGCCATCACCTCCGGAGTGGACCACCATGGCTTCGCAGCTACTCCCAGCTTGAACTCCGTCAGTCCATGTAACGAAGCCGTGCATGGCCGAAGTACCTCAAGTCAGCCACACTCCGAAGCCCCACCTTCGGAGTACCACCCTTCGAAGTCCCTCCTTCGTCCAAGGCCTCCGTATGAAGCATTCCATGAGCACTTCATCATAGTGTCTCTCATCGAGCACACTCCTCGACGAACCTCACCCGGACCATGCCTTGGATGCACCTCGACTTCTAAGACCTCCGTTGGGTAAACCATCGAGTGCCTCTATCCGGAGCACACTTCGAATGCCTTGCCTCACTACTGAGGACTTTGTCCGCCATACTCCGAAGCCACTCCATTCGGAGTACCCTTCGAAGTGCCTCGCCTCCAAGGACTTCGTCTCGGGGTACCTTCAGCCGGAGCCATGCTCCGCACATTCTGCCTTCACCTGGCACACCTTGACCCGAGGACCGACCTCAACCTCACGCAGCCTTCGTGACCGAGCTCCCCGCTCACCTGGCATCAAGCCTCTTGCTTGAGCCAGGTTCACTTGCTGCGAACCGTCCATCGCCTCCGAAGTCACCTACGCACCACAGACAAACACACAAGTGTATCAGTACCCCGGAGACCTCTCCGGGTACACAACCTCTGATACACACTCTAGTGTACCGCCCAAAATACTGAACCCTTCGGTACGATCAAGTCATTGTGTACTGTCAGACCCCTCCGACAGTCACACTCCGCTACAATAGCCGCAGCAACCGAACCCACCGAACCCTTCGGTGAAATAACCTCTGAACTCCTTCGGAGGGACCCCTTCGAATCTAGTAGATAAAATCTGTCAATCACTCATCACAGACTCCGAAACCAACCCTTGGTTTCTCAATCTCCCCCTTGATGAGTGCATTGACAGCCAAATTCAAGTTCAAGAAAATTTGAAAAATTTCAACCCACAAGTGACCATAAAAACTCAGAAAAGAGCCAAATCATGTCACTTGACAAAAAAATTCCTCTCCCCCTTTTTCAAAAGAGTAAAGGCCCCTTCGGCAAATCTCTCCCTTTGCAAGATAAAAACTCCCCCTGAGTTATTTTCTCCCTTTCTGCATAGAACTCAAAAATTTCTCCCCGTTTGGCAATGCAAGCATCAAGGAGCATTTAAAAGATGCAAAGCTTCGAAATGATCGGAAGTGCAAAGACATATAAAGCAAAAATATGCCAAACTTAATGCCAGTTTTCATGTACTCAGCTCAATTTAACATGATCTAAAAGCATGATGACAGCATGTGATTGCAGCATTTTGAAGCAAAAGCATCACCACTTAATCAAGTTAACTAGACAAGTAAAGGCAAGGGCTATGCAAAGCTAGTCAATTTCTACTCTAGACAGACAAGTCCAGTTCAAATGGAGCATCGAAAGCAATCTAGATTGGCACTGGATCTATACTTGCTATTCTTTTCATAATGCTAAGGGTTATTTGTTTGTCTACCATATACTTTCCAATCAAGCCAAGCCTAGGCAAGAAAGACATCAGAATCAACATATTGAAGTTCAATATCACCCTTCTCATTATGATCACTGAGAAAATGATATCGCACATCAATGTGTTTGGTTCTGGAATGCTAAACTGGGTTGTTTGCAATACAAATAGCACTAGTGTTATCACAGAAAAGTGGAACACTCTTATAATATAACCCCAAATCCCGCAAAGTGGAAACCATCCATAAAATCTGAGAACAACAGCTAGCTGCAGCAACATATTCGGCATCAGCCGTTGATTGTGCAACACTAGACTGTTTGCGGGAAGACCAGCAAACTAGCGAAGTACCCGGAAAATGACAAGTACCGGAGGTACTTTTCCTATCAATCCTACACCCAGCAAAATCCGCATCGGAATAACCTCGAAGACACAAAGAGGAAGACGTAGAATACCAAATTCCAAATTTGAGGGTATGTTTGAGATACCTGAGAATGCGCTTTACCGTTTGGCGATGCGAAGCACGTGTCGAAGCCTGAAAATGAGCGCACAGACATACTGCGAACACAGACATACTGCGAAGTGTATGTCTGGCCTCGTAGCAGTCAAGTGGAGGAGGGAGTCGATCATGCTTCGGAACTCCTTCTGATCTACGACTTCTCCATCCTCATCAGGATCTAATGCTACAGATGTAGCCATTGGAGTAGCGAGGGGCTTCGCATCGGACATATTAAAATTCTTAGCAGATCCTTGGTGTACTTTGTCTGGTGGAGGAATGTACCTTGTTTGCTTTGCTTGATTTGCAAACCAAGAAAAAATGTGAGTTCGCCCATCATGGACATTTTGAACTCCCTGCTCATCGCATCTGCAAACTTGGCAACCAAAGCATGAGAAGAGCCCCTAAATATGATATCATCCACATATATCTGAATAAGCAGAAAATCTTTGCCATGCTTGAGAGTAAAAAGGGTTTTGTCAACTGATCCCATCAAATACCCTCGCTCAAGCAGAAAAGACTTAAGTCTATCATACCATGCCCGAGGGGCCTGCTTGAGTCCATAAAAAGCCTTATGAAGTTTAAGGACTTTATGTGGGTATTTGGGGTTTTCAAATCCAGGGGGTTGTTTTACATAAACATCTTCACCTATAAAACCATTAAGAAATGCACTTTTGAACTCCATTTGATAGAGTTTGAATCCCCGGGATGTCGCAAAGGCAAGCTAAATCCTAATGGCCTCTAGACGCGCAACAGGTGCAAAAGTCTTAGTAAAATCAATCCCTTCTAATTAAGAATAACCCTGAGCTACAATTCTAGCCTTGTTTTGACTACCGTCCCATCCTCCCCTTGTTTGTTTTTGATAATCCATTTTGTTCCAATGAAATGAACATTTGGTGAAGGATCAACTAAAGTCCAGACTTGGTTTCTCTCAAAATTTTCAAGTTCTTCATGCATGGCATTGATCTAGCTAGAATCAGAAAGTGCATGACTAACATCTAAAGGCTCAAAAGAAGCAACAAAAGCGGAATCAATGAAATGAGCATGAGAACATGTTACCCTTTGATCAAGCTCACCAATGATCTGCTCGGGAGGATGCATCTTTTGAATATGGTGTGGAGCCTCACGGCGGGATACAGTCTCCTCCTCAACTTGTGCGTTGGATTGATCCAAGATGACTAATGTCGGGGTAGTTGCTTTGGGACCTTGCGCCAAAGTGGTCGAGGTGGGGTCAGCTTCGGGGGTCGATGTCGAGGGTAGTAGGGGTTCATCCTCGAAATTTCTGGGATCTTCATCTTCGAAGATGGTCTGCTCCATGTCATGTTCATTTGCTTGTTCAAAAGTAGAACTAACAGAGGGGGTTGATTAATCAAAAGTCACATCACATGACTCGATGACAGTGTTAGTTTCCAAATTGAAAACACGGTAAGAATGACCATGTGTGGTGTAACCCAAAAAGATCCCATCAGAAGAACGCGACTCAAATTTATCCAAATTACCACATTTTAGGATAAAGCAACGACAGCCAAAAACTCGAAGATGAGTAACCTTGGGTTGTCTCCCAAAACGTAGCTCATAAGATGTCAAATTCAAAATTGAGCGCACGAAGATTCGGTTTGAGATGTAACATGCAGTGTTCATGGCCTCAGCCCAGAATTTTCTAGGAGTCCTATGCTCATCAAGCATCGTCCTAGCCATCTCAACCAAAGTGCAGTTTTTCCTCTCAACGACACCGTTCTGTTGAGGAACGAGTGGAGCAGAGAATTGATGTTCTATGCCATGCTCCATGCAGAAGTCAACAAAGAGATTGTTCTTGAACTCAGTGCCATTATCACTTCGAATGAATTTTAATGCACCAGGGAGTTCAGTAAAAAGTCTCAAAGCTAAGCTCCGAAAGTGCGAATAGACTTCATCCTTGCTAGCTAGAAAGAAGACCCAAGAGTAGCGAGAGAAATCATCGACAATAACTAGCACATACCACTTGTCGCCTAAAGAACTAACCCGAGAAGGGCCTATAGTGTCCATATGGAGATGTTCTCCGGGTTGTTCAGTCATCACCATGGTGACTGGCGAATGCAAAGCGGCAATCATTTTTCCATGTCGACAGGGAGCACAAACTAAATTCTTCTCAAACATGAGCTTGGTCAATCCTCGGATTAGTCCTAGGGCACTCAGACGAGCGAGCAACTCAAAGCTCATATGCCCTAGTCTCCTATGCCACTTCTAAAGCTTAGAAGTCGAATGTGCAACAAGACAATGAGAAGAACCAGATGACTCAAAGAAATCAGCTCCAAAAACTCTCCCAACTCTAAAGATCTTACAAACTACAGCGCCATCAGAATTTAGTACTTGCGAAGTATCACGATGGAATCGCACTTCGAAGCCCTCATCAAGCAATTGAGATACAGAAAGCAAATTGTATCCCAAATTTTCAACCAAAGCAACATCTTTGAGAGTGAAATTTGAGTTGATTCTTACCACACCTTTACTTTTCACTCTACTCCTTCGATTGTTGCCGAAGGTGATATGTTCCTTTTGCTTGGTTGTGGTGAGGCTAGAGAACCATGCTGCATCTCCGATCATATAGCGCGAACAACCGGAGTCCATGATCCACGTGCCCTCCAAGCCCCGATCTAGCACCTACACATGAAAAGAGAATCTCGATCGCTCAGTGCTGGGGTGAGTGAATGCATGACGAGGCATCCAGCACTAAGTGATACGAGTAGTAGGCACAGTAAAAATAGACTGTCTACGCACAGGAAAATCAGAATGATGCAAAGTGCGAGGTCTACCTACATGTTGTGACCCAAAAGCATGACATGGTCTCCTAACTTGTCGAGGCACAAGGTTAATCACATGGGGTATACCACCATATGGAACATGGTGAACACCTCGAGGAGCAAAACTTCTCTGGGAAGTACGAGGAGCCTCGAAAATAGGACGTGAGTAAACCTCAGACTCATGCATACCTAGAGATGGGTAATGCATGTTCTAGAAACTCATCGCCTGAGAGTGTCGCTCATCCTTGATGCGACGAAAATAGAACCCAACCAGATGACCCACCCACTGAAAGTAGGAACAATGAAAAATTCTCCTACGGGCACTCTCATGGGTCATATGAGCAATTCTCATAGGCTCCTTGGGCTTCTGCTGAGTGGTTTTCTTGGGAAGAATTTTCTTGGCAGGAGTGGTTTTCTTTTGAGTTTGAGTAGGCTTTTTTGCTGATGGAGTGTCTAACTGGGCTCTTTCTTTCTCTAAGGTAGTGGGTGAGGTAAAAATAGTTTTGTTCTCATTGTCTGAAGGAATCCTCTCAAAACCCAATCCTAGAGCTAACCCTGCCCTATCAGCACACATATTGGTCTTGGCCAAGAGCAAGTCCATCCTACCCTTTCCCTTAGTGCATTTGTTAACTACAGAAAGAAGGTATTCATTTTCAGTCATGAGGTGTTCAGCTTGCTCTCTAACAGTGCCTAGCTGGTCCTTAAGGGTTATGCAAGTGTCACACACTGGTTGCACATCCTTAGAACTACCGGTCCTCTCCAATCTAGCCTCTAAATCATGAACATGCTTATCACGTAAATCAATGCTCTTATGTAATAAAGAACAGTTCATGCATTCATTTATATCTTTAGGACTAGAATCAACCATCAAAAGCTGCTTTTGTGCAGTCTCAAGCTCAGAAAGAGTTTGAGCATGCACAGAATGCAATTGAGCAAGCTCACCCATGACAACAGTGCAAGATTCACATTCAACATCATTAACTCTAGACTTAAGCATGACATAATCAGTAGAAACAAATTCTAGCCTAAGTCTAAGGTTTTTTCTATCTCTAGCGGCTTGCACAAGCAACCTATCCTGACCAATAACTACTTCATTTAGTTCATCTAATTTAATTGAAAGCTAGTCATAGGATAGTGGTACATCAGATGAGTCAAGCTCATCGCCGCTATGATCGTTGTCGGCCATGAAGCAGAGGCCGGTGAAATCTCGTCCCTTCTTGTCCTTCTTCTCCTCCTTCCTTGGGGACTCCTCCCCCTCATCAGAGCTCGACTCCTCAGTTGAGGAAGTGTCGATGTCGCTGAGTGCAGCAACAAAAGCTCTGGAAGCGGCTTTGGCTACCCTTTTTGCCACCTTGCCACGTTTGCCCTTCACAAAGGGTTTCCTCTCCTTTTTGTGGTATTTGGGCGCTC
>JAAALK010000318.1:0-20228 GCA_019279435.1 Zizania palustris | reverse complement strand
ACAATTTTAAATCGGCATTCATTATTGAAATAAATGTGTTTACAGATTACACTATGAAAAATTGGTATCTATACCAAGAAGGAATCGAAGACCTCTTCGGTCTCGAGAGCTAGGGGTGGAACGACTAGTTCCAACATCGGAAGTTCTAAGAACTTTACGTTTAACTCTCTTCCTCCCCTTCGAAGCTCTAAAATCCTTCTGCTCTTGTTGAAGCTCGGCCCAAGTTCGAAGCCGCTCGGGGCTTCTTTCCCAGCTTCTAAGATCTTCAGATCTTTTATTTTGGGCTTCACCTTCGTCTTCGGACCAATTAGTGTCTTCAGAAGACGAGGTGTTTGCGTCAATCTCTTTATCTTCCTCTTTAATGTAAGACAATATGTCTTTGATTACTTCGGGCGCAATAACGCCGGAGTCATCTCGACGAATAAGAAATCGAGGACGCTTATAACTCTTTAGAAGTTCGAAGGTGTTCCACAGTGAGCGAAGTTCGCTGTTAAGCTCTAACACTTCGATATCTTCCATAAGAGGCAAAGCCTAAAAATATGACAAACAAGACTTTCATTGATAAATATTTACAAGCATCAGCTTTACATAATCAAAAAATCCTAAATAATCCTAAACCTGCGGGTTTGATGGAGGTTGACTGCTCGAAGCTTGGCTCCGAACTTGCTTTTGGCGTTGGCCTTCATCAATCCAAGCCTTGATCGCAGATCGACCTTCGGCTCTCCACGAAGTTTGGAAGGCTCGCCAAGCAGTAGCTACGCCTTCGGAAGGGGTCAGAAGTCTTGCGTCGTCGAAGATGATGGAGCCCTCTGCGCTCGGAGTAATTACTCGGCCCAAATCCTCATAGTAACGAAGTAATCCAAGGGCAGACACTTGTCCGGAGAGTTCTCCATAACGCATGCCTGCCGTCTTCATTTGCTTCGCTGCTCCTTGGATCCTCTTTAACCGGCGCAGCAGAGTCACATTGTCATCCGAAGGTAGTGATCCAGTAGTACCGAAGTACTCCAAGACACCTAACATCTGTTCGATGACCTCCGAAGCCACCTTCTCAGACTTAAGCCTTTCTTCAATAAGCACATCCTTGGCCGAAGTCGTTTCAGCTAAAACTCCGGAGATTCTAGCGTTCTCCGTAATCAAAGCATTCTTTTGAGTACGGAGTTGGCCAGCCTCTTCTTGTAGCCTTACAAGTTCGGACCCCTTCGCAGCATCCTCCGTCCGCAGTCTTTCAATCTCCGCTCGAAGCACAATTCTTTCTGCTTCGAGCTCTTTCTTTGCAGCCTCCAAGCTTTGCCTAGCCCTTCGCTCTGCTAGTATTACATTGTCCATCTGAGCTACTCGACCTTCGGAGAAGTTAAAATTTCTTTGAAGAGTTTCGTTCTCTTCCCGAAGTTGAGCAATTTCGTTTTCGTTCGACAAAGCCGCAGCGCGGGCTAAGACTGCTTGCTGAGAAAAAAGAAAAACTGGAATAAGAAATTATTCATATATAATTTGCTATTTGGTTCGAAGATGCTTTATACCTGATAAGCTGCTCTTTCCACGGCCAGGTTAAGCTCCGAACCCTTCACTCTACTTAAAAGAGCTACCAGTTCTGTTTCCCCGACTTTGCGACTGGCTTCACCCAAAGGTTTAACCAAAGTCCCAAGTCCGGTTTTCTCCTCCAAAAATGGAGTTATGAGAGGAAGCATTACTGAAGCCTTCTGATCAGCTCTGCTTAGTGAAGGTCCGGAGAGTTCTTCTGAGGTCCTTGGAACTTCTGAAGATGGCCCCCCCTCAGTCGATTCACTTTCATCTGTTGACTCAGATGAAGTCGATCCTTGAGCAGGGAGAGGCTCTATGTGTCTTTTTCCTCTTCCAGGCCCCGGTAGAGTAACCTCCGGTTGCGGCTCCGAAGTTGTCGAAGGTCTTTGAATTGTATCTTCGAGGGATACTTCGACAACAGGAGGCTCTGAAAAAACAAAAATATTACACATTGTATAATTTTGCAAAAATTGATAAGAATTATGCAAAATTTACCTTCGACATTCTCTGGAATATCGAGCACCGGACTGATCGGAGGATCAAAAGTGTAGTCCTCATCCGAATCAGCCGCTAAATCTTGGACTGCAGGAGCATCGTCCTGGGGAGTCCTCGTTACTTCTTCGGGAATCGAAGCCATAGTGACTTCGACCCCACCTTCATCCACAGGAACTCCGGCCTGAGTTGTATCTTCTTGAACTACCGATGTCCTTGGTTGATCAGCATTATCTCCAAACTCCGGTATGTTCGCAGGTACTTTGGCCTCATCTACACCCATAGGGGCTTCGACTTGTTCCTCTTGGGTATCTGGAGCTCTTACTTCTTCGATGTTGGCTTGAGGCTCCGGAATACCTGCAGTATCTTCAATGTGAATACTTCGTTGAGCTACATCTTCATCAATTAATTTCACTAATAAAATACCTTCATCCTCTTTAGAACCAGAAAGTGAGGTTCTTGAGCTTGAAGGAACAGGATCCGAAGGTGCGAGATTTTTTGGCTTCTGAGCCACCTTCTTCACCGGAGTCTTTGCTGAACTTGAAGCTCCGGCTTCAGCTACTCTTTTCTTGGGGTCTTTCTCCTGAGGCACCCAATCCATCAGAGGGGGTGGAGTTAACTCCAGCATTCCCCATACTCTGTTAAATCGCTCCCAACTTCCGACTAATTTGATTCGCCATTCTTTTTCCGACGGAGTTGGAGCACCCAGAATCTTCTCCGAAGCCCTTACAATTTGCTCTGAAGTAATAGGGGCTGAAGAAGCTAAAAAATAATTCGAGTTAGTCTTTCTTCGAAGTAAATATGAACTATGCATGTTGGTTTCGAAGTTACCTGCAGGGCTTGAAGTATAGTTAATCTTGTGAAGGCCGCCCTCGGAGTCATCTTCGAAGATGATAGGCCAGTTGGCCATCAGTGGAGGAATTTGAAGACCGATGAATTCTTCAGCCAAGTCTCGCATACTAAGCCTTCGGCTAACTTTTTCAAGCAGGTTCAGGCGGGCTTCGAGCTGGCCTTCGTCAGGTTGCACTAGGGCTTCTTTCCGAAATCGGATTTCTTTGAGGGGCCCAGCCAGAGGACTGCTAGCTCTGACTTCGGCATAAAACCGTCTCAGTACCCAATCAGTGTACCATCTAGCATTGATGGCCTTGGCAGGGAATCGCAGAGCATATTCGTCTCGAAGCCTAAAATTGATGCTTCCGAAGGCAACCACTACTTTCTCACCTCCAGAGCCTACGAAGGTCTTCGGCTGACAAGTTGCTCTATGAAGCGCAGCGAGGATTTCAGCTCTTCCTTCACAACCTTCGGCTCTCAACGCCCACTCAAAAATAGCTAATCTAGCTACGGCATTCGGAGACAGCTGGGGGAGGGTTACATGAAACAGGTCAAGAACTTCGTCCAAGAAATCCACAGCAGGGAGGCCTAAGCCTGCTTCGAAAAAAGCTTCGAACACTACGACCTCTCCGGGTCTTGGTGATGGAATTGATTCTTTGCCCGGCCTTCGAACCATAACCCCATTGCTAATCTTTCCCTCTGCTGTGATTGCCAAAGATTCTCTCTTGCAGGTAGAGGATCCCAATTCAAAGGACTGATCCAAATATTTGGTCGATGGAGGGCACAGACCTTGGTCATCAGCAATTTGGGGATTTCTTCCCCCTGCCGCCATGGAAGTTGTCGCCTGCATCGAGGGTGTCGCCGCCACTGTCGCCGCTGCTGCTGCCGCGGCCGCCTGTTGCCGAGCCAAGGCCGAAGGAGGCGCATATCCCTTGGTCTTCACCATCGCGATTGCTGGATTGATCTGAAGGAACGGAGGCTAGGGCTCAAGAACTCAGAGGCTAGGGCTCAAGAACTCAAAGGGCTCAAAAGTTTTTAACTGAGAGAAAGCGGTGAAAAGGTAATCGACTAAGTTTTGGGTTCTTTATTTATAGCCTAATCGTTCCGTTGGTTACCGTTTGGGCCCTGCCTTTTCGCATTCCCGCCCGTTATTTTCCTCCGGAAATAACGCATCATATAACTTCCGTTAGAAACAGGAACTAACGGCTATTTTTTCTAAGTCTAAAAAGACTTTCGAACTTCCTGAGTCAGTTCTAAGATAGTTCGAAAGGTAATTACCTTATGATTGATTCGAAGTTCATATCTTCATGCATTTCGAAGATAAAAAAAACCAATAACCCCTATGATTGGTTATCTTTTCTTTCCGTATACTGCTCTCCTAACGTTACAGGTCAAACGGAGAATCGTATTCGAGGGGCTACTGTTGGGGGAAAATATCTCATCTTCGGGGTTATTGCCGAAGCAGCATAAAGGCAGTCAACATGTTCGAAGATTGTCCGAAGACCATCTTCGAAGATGCCCAGAACCTCGTTCGAAGCCCGAAGACAGGCACTAGTTCGAAGTATGTCTTCGAACCAAAGCCCTTCAGGATCTTTTCTGCCAGCTAAGATAGAAGACTTATCTTCTATCCTATTAGATTAGTCTTTTACCATTTTAGCCCTATTAAGGAAACCTAATAGTTTCCTTAATGTCGGTTGTAATAGAGGGGTAAATAGGTCTTTTCCTTAATGTTTAGGCCTATAAATACCCCCCATTTCACCCTGTAATAGGGACCGATTACAAGCGATTCAATACACACTTTCGAACTATTCTAAGCTATTATCCTTTCGGAGGCTTAGAACAGTTTGCTTCGCAAACACTTCGTTTGTTAGTTTCTTTTCTACAGAAACCTGTTAGCGTAATCTTTTACGCCAACAGTATCTTCGGGACGGACCTCTTCCATAGAAGTGGACTCTGTAAAAACAAAGGTATTATACATTGTATAATTTCGCATTTTAAAAAAAAGGATAAAAAATTATTCGAAGTTTACCTTCGACATTTTGGCGGCAGATAAGCATTGGGCTGCTTGGCGGATCGAAGACGAGATCTTCGTCCGAATCAAGCGTCAAATCTTCGACTGTCGAAACATTTTCCTGAACAGTCGTTGTTGCTTCATCCGGAATCGAAGCCACAGTGACTTCGACTCCACTTTCATCCACAGGAACTTCGTCCTGAGGTAAATCCTCTTGAACAGCCAGAGTCCTCGTTTGCTCAAGATTTTCTTGAGACTCCGGCACGTTCGCAGGTTCTTCAACTTGTGCAGTTCCTTGGGCTGCATCATCGTCAATCAGCCTCACCAGCAACCTGCCTTCATCCTCCTGAGAATCGGAGATTGAAGCTCTTGGGCTCGAAGGTGCAGGGTTTTTTGGCTTTCGAGCCACCTTCTTGATCGGAGTCTTGGCAGAGCTCGAAGTCCCAGCTTCGGCTTTCCTCTTCTTGGGCCCTTTCTCCGAAGGCACCCAATCCACCAAAGGGGGCGGAACCACTTCGAGTAGCCCCCATACTCGGTTGGATCGATCCCAACTACCAACCAATTTAATTCTCCATTCTTTCTCGGTCGGAGTTAGGACGCCCAAAATCTTCTTCGAAGCTCGTACGATTTGCTTCGAAGTTATAAGGGCTGAAGAGGCTGAAAAATAAGTTAAGTTTGTTAATTCTTCGAATAAATATACATAGAGTATGTTGTTTTCGAAGTTATCTGCGGGACTCGAAGTTGAAGAAATTTTCCGAAGACCGCCTTCTGAATCCTCTTCGAAAGTGATTGGCCAGTTAGCCATCAAAGGAGGGATTTGGAGCCCGAGGAATTCTTCGGCTAAGTCTCGCATGCTCAACCGTTGACTGATCTTTTGAAGCAAGCTAAGGCGAGCTTCGAGCTGACCCGGATCTGGATGCACAAGGGCTTCCTTTCGGAAGTTGATGTCTTGCAGAGGTCCAGCTAGACGGTTGCTCGCCCCAACTTCGGCATAAAACCATTTTAGGATCCAGTCTGTATACCATCTAGCGTTGATAGCTTTGGCGGGAAATCGGAGAGCATACTCGTCCCGAAGCCTGAAGTTAATGCTTCCGAAGGCCACTACCATTTTTTCACCTCCGGGGCCTACGAAGGTTTTCGGTTGGCACGAAGCTTTGTGCAGCGCTGCGAAGATCTCAGCCCTTCCCTCGCAACCTTCAGCTCGCAACGCCCATTCGAAGATGGCGAGACGTGCAACAGCATTCAGAGAGAGTTGGGGGAGAGTGACGTGGAATAAGTCCAATACCTCGGCCAAGAAGTCTACCGCTGGAAGACCCAAACCAGCTTCGAAGAAGGCTTTGAAGACGACCACTTCTCCGGGTCTCGGTGACGGAATAATTTCCTTCCCAGGTTTGCGAATCATCACCCCCAAACTAATTTTCCCTTCTACTGCAGCCGCAAGAGATTCCCTTCTGCAGGTTGACGGCCCAGTTGATAAGACTGGTCTGTGTACTTCGTTGATGCTGGAAAGAGGTCTTGGGGGCCGACATTCTGGGGATTTCCTCCCACCGGCGCCATTGTCGCCACTGAAGGATTTGGAGTCACTGCCGCCAAGGTTGCAGCCGCCGCTGCTGCCGCAGCCTGCTGCAGAGCCAGGGTTGAAGCTGCTCCAGGTCCCTTGAAACTAGTCTTCGCCATCGGGTCTCACGGATCGCTTCAGAAGAAAAATGGAGGCTAGGGCTCGGGTGATGGTTTGTTTGCATGAAAGCAGTGAAAAGGTACTCAAGAAGGGTTTGGGTCCTCTATTTATAGCCCAAATCCTGATTTTTTACCGTTTGTATGTGTCGCTTCACATTCCCAGCTGTTACTTTGTTCCGAAATTAAAGCATTCCGTAACTTCCGTTAGAAGAAAGAAGCCAACGGCTATTTCTTCTAAGTCTAAAAAGGCTTCCAGACTTCTTGAGTTAGTTCTAAGTTACTTCGAATGTAATTTTATTAGAAACTGATTCGAAGTTTACATCTCCACATAGTTCGGAGATGGTTTAAATCTGCTAACCCCTGCGCATGATTATTTTTCTTGCGTATATTGCTCTCCTAACATTACAGATTTAGCGGAGAAGCGTATTCGAGGGGCTACTGTTGGGGGGAAATATTCCATCTTCAGGGTTATTGCAGTGACAAGATAAAGACTGGTGATTAAGCTGAAGACTTCCAGCATATAACTTCGGAGATACATTGAGTCAAGTTCGAAGTATGATGACAAATTCTAGTTCGGAGTATATCTTCGAACTTGGGCTCTTCCAGGAGTTTCTTTGCCAGCTAAGATGGAAGGCTTATCTTCTTTCTCATTAGACTAGTCTTTTACCATTTTAGCCCTATTAGGGGTACCGAATAGTTTCCACTATGTCGGTTGTAATAGAGGGGTAAGAATGTCTTTTCCTTAATGTTTGGGCCTATAAATACCCCTGTTTTACCCTGTAATAGGGACCGAATACAAGTTATTCAATACACACTTTCGAACTATTTTAAGTTATTATCCTTTTGGAGGCTTAGAACAGTTTACTTCGCAAACACTTCGTTTGTTAGTTTCTAATATTCAGAAACATGTTAGCGTAATCTTTTACGCCAACAAGAGGATTCCTTCAGATAATGGGAACAAAACTGTTTTTACCTCACCCACTACCCTAGAGAAAGAGAGAGCTCTGTTAGACACTCCATCAGCCAAAAAGCCTACCTGAACTCAAAAGAAAACCACTCCTCCTGCCAAGAAAATCCCTCCCAAGAAAACCACTCAGCAGAAGCCCAAGGAGCCTGTGAGAGTTGCTCCTATGACCCATGAGAGTGCCCCTAGGAGAGTTTTTCATTGTTCCTATTGTCAGCGGGCGGGTCATTTGGTTGGGTTCTTTTTTCGTCGCATCAAGGATGAGCGGCGCTCTCAGGCGATGAGTTACCAGGACATGCATTACCCATCTTTAGGTATGCATGAGTCTGAGTTTTACTATCGTCCTGTTTTTGAGGCTCCTCGTGCTTCTCGTAGAGGTTTTGCTCCTCGAGGTGTTCACCATGTTCCATATGGTGGTAGACCCCGGGCGAGTACCTTTGTACCTCGTCAGAGTAGGATACCTCGTCGTGTTGTTAGATCACAGCATGTAGGTAGACCTCGCATTTTGCATCATTCTGATTATCCTGTGCGTAGACAATCTACTTTTACTGTGCCTACTACTCGTATCACTCAGTGTTGGATGCCTCGTCATATTTTCACTCACCCCAGCACTGAGTGATCGAGATTTTCTTATCATGTGTAGGCGACAGATCGAGGCTTGGAGGGCACGTGGATCATGGACTCCGGTTGTTCGCGCCATATGACTGGGGATGCAGCATGGTTCTCCAGCCTCACCACAACCAAGCAAAGGGAACATATCACCTTCGGGAACAATCGAAGGAGTACAGTGAAAGGTAAAGGTGTGGTAAGAATTAACTCGAATTTCACTCTCAAAGATGTTGCTTTGGTTGAAAACCTGGGATACAATTTGCTTTCTGTATCTCAGTTGCTTGATGAGGGCTTCGAAGTGCGATTCCATCGCGATACTTCACAAGTACTCAATTCTGATGGCGTTGTTGTCTGTAAGATCTTTAGAGTTGGGAGAGTTTTTGGAGCTAATTTTTCCAAGTCATCTGGTTCTTCTCATTGTCTTGTTGCACATTCTACTTCTGAGCTTTGGAAGTGGCATAGGAGACTAGGGCATATGAGCTTTGAGTTGCTCACTCGTCTGAGTGCCCTAGGTCTGATCCGAGGATTGCCCAAGCTCAAGTTTGAGAAGAATTTAGTTTGTGCTCCTTGTCGACATGGAAAAATGATTGCCGCTTCGCACTCGCCAGTCACCACAGTGATGACTGAACAACCCGGAGAACTTCTCCACATGGACACTGTAGGTCCTTCTCGGGTTAGTTCTTTAGGCGGCAAGTGGTATGTGTTAGTTATTGTCGACGATTTCTCTCGCTACTCTTGGGTCTTCTTTCTTGCCAGCAAGGATGAAGTGTTTTCACACTTTCGGAGCTTGGCTTTGAGACTTTTCACTGAACTCCCTGGTGCATTAAAATTCATTCGAAGTGATAATGGCACTGAGTTCAAGAATAGTCTCTTTGTTGACTTTTGCATGGAGCATGGCATAGAACATCAATTCTCTGCTCCACGGGTTCCTCAATAGAACGGTGTTGTTGAGAGAAAGAACCGCACTTTGGTTGAGATGGCTAGGACGATGCTCGATGAGCATAGGACTCCTAGAAAATTCTGGGCTGAGGCCATGAACACTGCATGTTACATCTCAAACTGAATATTCTTGCCCTCAATTTTAAACTTGACATCTTATGAGCTACGTTTTGGGAGACAACCCAAGGTTACTCATCTTTGAGTTTTTGGCTGTCGTTGCTTCATCCTAAAACGTGGTAATTTGGATAAATTTGAGTCGCGTTCTTCTGACGGGATCTTTTTGGGTTACACTAAACATGGTGATTCTTATCGTGTTTATAATTTGGAGACTAACACTGTCATCGAGTCATGTGATGTGACTTTTGATGAATCAACCCCCTCTATTAGTTCTGCTCTTGAACAGTCAAATGAACACGATATGGAACAAACCATCTTTGAAGAAGATCCCGGAGATTTCGAGGAT
The DNA here is from genome assembly GCA_019279435.1 of Zizania palustris. Lineage (NCBI taxonomy): Eukaryota > Viridiplantae > Streptophyta > Magnoliopsida > Poales > Poaceae > Zizania > Zizania palustris. The sequence continues at coordinate 10,724 of JAAALK010000318.1, read as the reverse complement.
GAACCCCTACTACCCTCGACATCAACCCCCAAAGCCAACCCCGCTTCGACCACTTCGGCACAAGGTCCCGAAGCAACTACCTCGACATCGGTCATCTTGGACCACTCCAACGCACAAGTTGAGGGGGAGACTGCATGAAGAACTTGAAAATTTTGAGAGAAACCAAGTCTGGACTTTAGTTGATCCTCCACCAAATGTTCATTTCATTGGAACAAAATGGATTTTCAAAAACAAACAAGGGGAGGACGGGACTATAGTTAGAAACAAGGCTAGACTTGTTGCTCAGTGTTATTCTCAATTAGAAGGGATTGATTTTACTGAAACTTTTGCACCTGTTGCTCGTCTTGAGGCCATTAGGATTTTGCTTGTCTTTGCGACATCCCAGGGATTCAAACTCTATCAAATGGATGTCAAAAGTGCTTTTCTTAATGGTTTCATAGGCGAAGATGTTTATGTAAAACAACCTCCTGGTTTTGAAAACCCCAAATACCCACATAAAGTCCTTAAACTTCATAAGGCTCTTTATGGACTCAAGCAGGCCCCTCGGGCATGGTATGACAGACTTAAGTCTTTTCTGCTTGAGCGGGGGTATTTGATGGGATCTGTTGATAAAACCCTGTTCACTCTCAAGCATGGCAAAGATTTCCTCCTAGTGCAGATTTATGTGGATGATATCATCTTTGGTGGCTCTTCTCATGCTTTGGTTGCCGAGTTTGCAGATGCCATGAGCAGGGAATTCGAGATGTCCATGATGGGCGAGCTTACATTTTTCCTTGGTTTGCAAATCAAGCAAAGCAAACAAGGTACTTTCATCCACCAGACGAAGTACACCAAGGACCTGCTCAAGAAATTCGACATGGCTGATGCGAAGCCACTCGCCACTCCAATGGCTACATCTGTAGCATTGGATCCTAACGAAGATGGAGAAGCCGTAGATCAGAAGGAGTTCCGAAGCATGATCGGCTCCCTCCTCTACTTGACTGCTACGAGGCCGGACATACACTTCGTTGTGTGTCTGTGCGCTCGTTTTCACGCTTCACCACGAGCTTCGCACCGCCAAGTGGTAAAGTGCATTCTCAGGTATCTCAAACATACCCTCGAGTTCGGCATTTGGTATTCAGGGTCTTCCTCTTTGTGTCTTCGAGGTTATTCCGATGCGGATTTTGCTGGTTGTAGGATTGATAGGAAAAGTACCTCTGGTACTTTTCATTTTCTAGGTACTTCTCTGGTTTGCTGGTCTTCCCGCAAACAGTCTAGTGTTGCACAATCGACGGCTGAGGCCGAATATGTTGCTGCAGCTAGCTGTTGCTCTCAGATTTTGTGGATGGTTTCCACTTTGCGGGATTTCGGGTTAGATTATAAGAGTGTTCCACTTTTCTGTTATAACACTAGTGCTATTTGTATTGCAAACAACCCGGTTCAGCATTCCAGAACCAAACACATTGATGTGCGATATCATTTTCTCAGAGATCATAATGAGAAGGGTGATATTGAACTTCAATATGTTGATACCCAACACCAGCTAGCCGATATTTTCACAAAACCCCTCGATGCTTCTCGATTTGCCTACTTGCGTGGGGAACTTGGTATTTGTCACCCTTACGGCATTTTGTGAGGGGGAGGAGATTTAGATTGGTGTGCATATGCTAATTGTGTGTGAAATTGCATTAACATCTTTTGCACTTATATGCCTGATTATAATTCATGAATCATGTCTGCTCAGCTCTATTTGATATATCTAAAACATTATGTGCATGATGTTTATTTCCAAAATCAAATCATGCTCACTGCTTAGTCTTGGATCTAGCATGTTTAGGCAGGACTGCTTTAGCTATCCTTTATCTGCTTGATAGCAAGACTCATCTTCTCTGGATGCTAAACATTGCAACTTGAAAAATTGTTCTACATACTCATGGATATTCATCAAGTGCTAAACATTTTGTTCACTTAATCAAAATCCCAAAAATCCATGACTTGCATGCTTCACAGCAAAAAGATCCAGGTGGGTTTGTTTGTCGCACTACCCTATTCTAGACTGCTTACCATTGCACATTGATCTGAACTGGGATAGTATAGTGTATGCCAAAATCACCGCCTTAAGCTTCTGATGGCTCTCACGCCTAGGCTTGGCCTGATTGGAAAGAATAAGGTGGACAAACAAATAACCCCTGGCATTATGAAAAGAACAATAAAATTCATTGATCATCAAGTTTCCTTTCAATGGTCCTTTTGAACTGGACTTGTTTGTCTAGAGTAGAGATTGACTAGCTTTGCGCAGTCCCTGCTTTTTACTTGTCTAGTTTTCTTGATTCAGTGGTGATGCTTTTATTTCAAAATGATAAAATCACATGCTGTCATAATGATTTTAGCGAGTATTAAATTAAGCTGAGCACATGAACATTGGTATTAATATTGGCATATTTTGCTTTATATGTCTTTGCAACTCTGCCCATTTTGGAGCTTTGCATCTTTTAAATGCTCCTTGATGCTTGCATTGCCAAAGGGGGAGAAATTTGAGTTCTCTGTTGCAACAGGGAAAATTATCTCAGGGGGAGGAAAATTCTTTTGTCAAGTGACATGATTTGGCTCGCTTCTGAGTTTTTATGGTCACTTGTGTGCTGAAATTTTTTCAAATTTTCTTGAACTTGAATTTGGTTGTCAATGCACTCATCAAGGGGGAGATTGAGAAACCAAGGGTTGGTTTCGGAGTCTGTGATGAGTGATTGACAGGTTTTTACCCTCTGATCCGAAGGGGTCCCTCCGAGGGGTTCGGAGGTTGGTGCTCCGAAGTTGTTCGGAGGCTATTTCACCAAAGGGTTTGGTGGGTCTGGTTGCTGCAGTTGTTGCAGCAGAGTGTATATGTCGGAGGGGTCCGACAGTACACGATGATTGTCTGTACTGAAGGCCTCGGTACTTTGGGCGGTACACCGGAGTGTGTGCCGAAGGTTGCTTACCCGAAGAGGTCTCCGGGGTACTGGATAAACTTGTCTGCTTGTCTGTGGTGCGCAGGGGACCTCGGAGGCGACGGACGGTTCGTAGCAAGTGAACCTGGGTCAAGCGGGAGGATTGATGCCAGGGGAGCGGGAAGCTCCGTCACGAAGGCTACGAAGGGGTCAAGGTCGGACCTCGGGTCGAGGTGCACCAAGAGAAGGTAGTAAGTGCGGAGCGTGGCCCTGGGTGAAGGTACCCCGAGACGAAGTCCTCAGAGGCAAGGCACTTCGAAGGGTACTCCGGAAGGAGTGACTTCGGAGTATGGTGGATCAAGTCCTCAGCGGAGGCAAAGAGTTCGATGTGTGCTCTGGAGGGAGACACTCGAAGGTATACCCGACGAAGGTCTCAGAAGTCGAGGTGCATCGAAGGCATTGTCCGGGTGAGGCTCGTCGAGGAGTGTGCTCGGAGAGAGACACTGCGACAAAGTGCTCATGGAATGCTTCATGCGGAGGCCTTGGACGAAGGAGGGACTTCGAAGGGTGGTACTCCGAAGGTGGGGCTTCGGAGTGAAGCAGGCTCTGGAGCAAGGCTTGCTCCGGAGTGAGGTGGACTTGAGGTACTTCGGTCATGCATGGCTTTGGTACACGGACTGACGGAGTTCGAGCTGGGGGAAGCTACGAAGCCGTGGTGGTCCACTCCGAAGGTGTTGGTGCGAAGGCCCAGGGGCTTTGACGGCTTCGGCTCAAAACTGTCACTGTATCGAAGGCTGACTTCGGTGAAGCGAACGCCGTCAGGCTCAAGGCTTCTCACCAAAGCTACCGCACCCCTCGCGTGCGAAGGGGGGCTTCAGAAAGGTCAACAGACTGTAAAGGCTGACAGTGTCTGCTCTGCAAAAAGCTGACGCTGTCCCCTCTGCAAAGCTAACAGAGAAGCCTCCAAATAAAGTAGACTACCTTTTGTACCCCTCTATTCTGATGAGACAAAACCTTTGTAAACCCTAGGGGTAAAGTAGTCAATTCACATGGGTGAATAGTGGCTATAAATAGTGGAGGCAGGGTAGGTCACATTGAACACTTTGAGCATTCATTGTTGAGCTCCTGTACTAGCCACCACATACTTTGTATTCATCTAGTGAGTTCTTTTTTAGTGTTCCTTGTTCAAGCAGCGAAGCTCTGTTTCTGTGTTCATTTTTCTTGAGCTTGTTTGCATACCTCGCTGCCTGCATTGACTTCTTGTAGTGCACCGAAGCCTGTTTGGGCGAAGGGTGTTTGTGCGAAGTGTGCTTTTCAGTGCGTTCGATCGGTGTAACTGGAGGCTAGACCTCGCTGTTTACTAGCGAAGCACTGATCGAAGCCCGTTTTTCTTCCCGTGTCGTAACCCTTAGCGAAGTCTGTAAAGTGTGCGTTTATACCTTCGTAGTACGAAGCCCAGCACCAGTTGCTGTCACTAAGTATTTGGACGTAGTCCTCAGAGGGTAGTCCACTCTTGCGAAGGGTGAAGTGCGAAGCCTGCTCGAAGCACCCTGTGTGTGGAGCCTGCACTAACTTAGCAGAGTTTATTTTTCGGGGTTGTGGGTGGAGCGAAGTCTCCTTGGCCTCGAACTTTTGCTCCTTGCGAAGCCTGTTTTCGGAGCTGTAAAATACCTACGAACCAGAACTTCGAAGGTTGTGTTCGAAGCCTGTTCCGCAGTAGACTGAATTAAAACAGAAGGTTATTCTTAGCCTGAAATTTTAAAAGCTCCCATTCACCCCCCCCCTCTGGTCGCCATTTCCAGTCCAACAAAATCAATCCCATCTAATTGAGAATAACCCTGAGCTACAAGTCTAGCCTTGTTTCTAACTACAGTCCCATCCTCCCCTTGTTTGTTTTTGAAAAATCCATTTTGTTCCAATGAAATGAACATTTGGTGGAGGATCAACTAAAGTCCAGACTTGATTTCTCTCAAAATTTTAAAGTTCTTCATGCATGGCATTGATCCAACTAGAATCAGAAAGTGCATGACTAACATCTAAGGGCTCGAAAGAAGCAAAAAAAGTGGAATCAATGAAATGAGCATGAGAACGTGTTACCCTTTGATCAAGCTCACCAATGATCTGCTCGGGAGGATGCATCCTTTGAACATGATGTGGAGCCTCGCGGCGAGATGCAGTCACCCCCTCAACTTGTGCGTTGGAGTGGTCCAAGATGACCGATGTCGAGGTAGTTGCTTCGGGACATTGTGCCGAAGTGGTCGAAGCGGGGTCGGCTTCGGGGGTTGAAGTCGAGGGTAGTAGGGGTTCATCCTCGAACTCTCTGGGATCTTTTTCTTCGAAGATGGTCTGCTCCATGTCGTGTTCATTTGCCTGTTCAAAGGTAGAACTAACAGAGGGGGTTGATTCATCAAAAGTCACATCACATGACTCGATGACAGTGTTAGTTTCCAAATTATAGACACGATAAGAATGACCATGTGTAGTGTAACCCAAAAAGATCCCGTCAGAAGAGCGCGACTCAAATTTATCCAAATTTCCACATTTTAGGATAAAGCAACGACAACCAAAGACTCGAAGATGAGTAACTTTGGGCTGTCTCCCAAAACGTAGCTCATAAGATGTCAAGTTAAAAATTGAGCGCAAGAAGATTTGGTTTGAGATGTAACATGCAGTATTCATGGCCTCAGCCCAGAATTTTCTAGGAGTCCTGTGCTCATCGAGCATCGTCCTAGCCATCTCAACCAAAGTGTGGTTCTTCCTCTCAACAGCACCGTTCTGTTGAGGAACCCGCGGAGCAGAGAATTGATGTTCTATGCCATGCTCCATGCAAAAGTCAACAAAGAGACTGTTCTTGAACTCAATGCCATTATCACTTCGAATGAATTTCAATGCACTAGGGAGTTCAGTGAAAAGTCTCAAAGACAAGCTCCGAAAGTGTGAAAACACTTCATCCTTGCTGGCAAGAAAGAAGACCCAAGAGTAGCGAGAGAAATCGTCAACAATGACTAACACATACCACTTGCCGCCTGAAGAACTAACCCGAGAAGGACCTACAGTGTCCATGTGGAGAAGTTCTCCGGGTTGTTCAGTCAACACTGTGGTGATTGGCGAATGTGAAGCGGCAATCATTTTTCCATGTCGACAAGGAGCGCAAACTAAATTCTTCTCAAAGTTGAGCTTGGGCAATCCTTAGATAAGACTTAGGGCACTCAGACGAGCAAGCAACTCAAAGCTCATATGCCCTAGTCTCCTATGCCACTTCCAAAGCTCAGAAGTCGAATGTGAAACAAGACAGTGAGAAGAACCAGATGACTCAGAAAAATCAGCTCCAAAAACTCTCCCAACTCTAAAGATCTTACAAACCACAACGCCATCAAAATTGAGTATTTGCGAAGTATCGCGATGGAATCGTACTTCGAAGCCCTCATCAAGCAATTGAGATACAGAAAGCAAATTGTATCCCATGTTTTCAACCAAAGCAACATCTTTGAGAGTGAAATTCGAGTTAATTCTTACCACACCTTTACCTTTCACTCTACTCCTTCGATTGTTGCCGAAGGTGATATGTTTCTTTTGCTTGGTTGTTGTGAGGCTGGAGAACCATGCTGCATCCCGCTCATGTGGCGCGAACAACCAGAGTCCATGATCCACGTGCCCTTCAGGCCTCGATCTGGCGCCTACACATGATAAGAAAATCTCGATCGCTCAGTGCTGGGGTGAGTGAAAATATGACGAGGCATCCAGCACTGAGTGATACGAGTAGTAGGCACAGTAAAAGTAGATTGTCTACGCACAGGATAATCAGAATGATGCAAAGTGCGAGGTCTACCTACATGTTTTGTCCCAAATGCATGACGAGGTCTCCTACTCTATCGAGGTACAAAGCTACTCGCGCGGGGTCTACCACCATATGGAACATGGTGTACACCTCGAGGTGCAAAATCTCTCCGAGAAGTACGAGGAGCCTCGAAAACAGGACAAGAGTAAACTCAGACTCATGCATACCTAAAGATAGGTAGTGCATGTTCTAGAACCTCATCGCCTGAGAGCGTCATTCATCCTTGATGCGACGAAAACAGAACCCAACCAAGTGACCCGCCCTCTGACAGTAGGAACAATGAAAAATTCTCCTAGGGGCACTCTCATGGGTCATATGAGCAATCCTCACAGGCTCCTTGGGCTTCAGCTGAGTGGTTTTCTTGGGAGGTATTTTCTTTGCAGGAGGAGTGGTTTTCTTTGGAGTTCGGGTAGGCTTTTTGGCTGATGGAGTGTCTAACAGAGCTCTCTCTTTCTCTAAGGTAGTGGGTGAGTTAAAAATAGTTTTGTTCTCACTGTCTGAAGGAATCCTCTAAAAACCCAATCCCAGAGCTAACCCTGCTCTGTCAGCACACATCTTGGTCTTGGCCAAGAGCAAGTCCATCCTACCCTTTCCCTCAGTGCATTTGTTAACCATAGAAAGAAGGTATTCATTCTCAGTCATGAGGTTTTCAGCTCGCTCTCTAATAGTGCCTAGCTGGTCCTTAAGGGTTATGCAAGTGTCACACACAGGGTGAACATCCTTAGAACTACCGGCCCTCTCCAATCTAGCCTCTAAATCAAGAACAAGCTTATCACGTAAATTAATGCTCTCACGTAATAAAGAACAGTTCATGCATTCATTTATATCATGAGTACTAGAATCAACCATCAAAAACTGCTTCTGTGCAATCTCAAGCTCAGAAAGAGTTTGAGCATGCACAGAACGCAACTGAGCAAGATTCACATTCAGCATCATTAACCCTAGACTTGAGCATGGCATAATTAGTAGAAACATATTATAGCCTAAGTCTAAGTTCTTTTCTATCTCTAGCGGCTTGCACAAGTAATCTATCCTGACCAAGAACTACCACATTCAGTTCATCTAATTTAATTGAAAGCTGGTCATAGGATAGAGGTACCTCAGATGAGTCAAGCTCATCACCGCTGTGATCACTGCCGGCCATGAAGCAAAGGTCGGTGAAATCTCGCCCCTTCTTGTCCTTCTTCTCTTCCTTCCTTGAGGACTCCTCCTCCTCATCAGAGCTCGACTCCTCAGTTGAGGAAGTGTCGATGTCACTGAGAGCAGCAACAAATGCTCTAGAAGCGGCTTTGGCTACCCTCTTAGCCACCTTACCGCGCTTTCCCTTCACAAAGGGTTTCTCCTTTTTGTGGTATCTGGGGCGCTCACTCTCATCTCTCTTCTTGAGTTTTGGGCAATTGGCCTTGATGTGAGAAGTGTCGCCACACTCAAAACAACCACTAAAACCACTTCTCCTCTGATCCCGTCTCTCATGGTGAAAACGGGTGAACCTTCTGGCAATGAGAGCAAGCTCATCATCATTCAGAGTATCCACCTTCTCCTTAGTGACGGAGACCAGGGAGGACAAAGCAAAACCATCTGCAAGAACACAAGTGCCAGATGTGCTTGGTTCTACAGTGGTGCCACGGCTAGTGCTAGAAACTAGTGCCAATGGCTGTGGCAATGAGTTCCTATGCACTTCAAGAGATGCCTTGGCAATCTCTGTGGATTTCAGTCTGCTGAAGAGCTCATCACAGGTCAATGTGTCATAACTAGTGGACTCATCAATGCCGGATATCTTCACTTCCCATATGCTACGGTCAAGAGCATAGAGAATCTTGATAGCCCTATCATAATCATTGTAAGCAAGCATCCCGTTAGACCACAAGTTACTCACTATCGCATCAAAACGTGAAAACATGGCATCTATAGATTCACCCGATGCCTGCACAAACAGCTGATACTGTTGATTGTATGTGCTTTGGTGCCTGGCCTTAATCTGTGTAGAGCCCTCATGAAAAATAGTGAGTGTAGTACAAATCTCCCTAGATGTCCTAAGGTGCTGCACCCTATCAAACTCACTTCTACTCAAAACCAATGAACAGTATATTTCTTGCCTTGGAGTTGGCATTATACTGATCCTTCTCTGTTTGAGAGGTGCGAGTTTCAGGGATGGAGTATTGTGAGTCCACAATCTCCCAAATTGCTTTCCTTGGCTTAGCAAGTAAGCCTCCATGCGCACCTTCCAGTATGCAAAATCCATCCCATCGAACAGAGGTATTTTACTAACTTTGTCCATGTCGCCAACAGATCACAAAACCGGTTAAGGTCAACTGGTGATCTTAACCTTCTCTGATACCAATTGTTGGACCAGAAATGGCGACCAGAGGGGGGTGAATGGGAGCTTTTAAAATTTCAGGCTAAAAATAGCCTTCTGTTTTAATTCTGTCTTCTGCGGAACAAGCTTCGAACACACCCTTCAAAGTTCTGGTTCTAAGGTATTTCACAGCTTCGAAACCAAATTTCGCAAGGAGCAAAAGTTCGAAGTCAAGAAGACTTCGCTCCACTCACAACTCCAAAAATTCAACTTTGCTAAGTCAGTGCAGGCTCCGCACACTGGGTGCCTTCGAGCAGGCTTCGCACTACACCCTTCGCAAGAGCAGACTTCCCTCTAAGGACTTCGACCAAGTACTCAGCGATAGCAACTGGTTCTAGGCTTCGTACTTCGAAGGTCTAAACACACACTAAACACACTTTGCCAAGGACTTCGACAAGGGAAGAAAACGGGATTCGATCTAAGCCAAGAACAGTGCTTCGCTAGTAATCAGAGAGGTCTTGCCTTCAGTTTACACAGAGCGAACAGACACTGAAAATCACACACTTCACACGAACAGACTTCTCACACACTTCTCCAGAAAAGATTCAGTGCACAAACTCAACCCAGAAGAAGTGAGACACAGAGAGATCAAAGCATGCAGTGTGAAGTAAGCATACAAGTTCAAGCAGTAAATAAAAACAGAATCAAAGCTTCATTGCTTGAATAGGGAACACAAAATGAACTCACATACTGAATACAAAGTGTGTGGCGGCTAGCACAGGAGCTCAAAAATGGCTGCTCAAAGTGTTGATGTGACCTAGGTAGCCTCCACTATTTATAGGCACTATTCATCCCTGTGAATAGACTACTTTACCCCTAGGGTTTACAATGGTTTTGTCTCATCAGAACAGGGGGGTATAGCTGGTAGTCTACTTTATTTGGAGGCTTCTTTTGTCAGCTTTGCAGAGGGGACAGCATCAGCTTTTGCAGAGCAGACACGGTCAGCCTTTGTAGTTTTGGAGCCTTCTGAAGCCCCCCTTCACACGCGAGGGGTGCGGTAGCTTTGGTGAGAAGCCTTGAGCTTGATGACCTTCGCTTCACCGAAGTCAGCCTTCGATTCAGAGACGGTTTTGAGCCGAAGCCGTCAAAGCCCTTGGGCCTTCGCACCAACACCTCCGGAGTGGACCATCATGGCTTCGTAGCTTCTCCCAGCTCGAACTCCGTCAGCCCGTGTATCGAAGCCATGCATGGCCAAAGTACCTCAAGTCAGCCTCACTCCAAAGCCCCACCTTCGGAGTACCACCCATCGAAGTCCCTCCTTCGTCCAAGGCCTTCACATGAAGCATTCCATGAGCACTCTGTCGCAGTGTCTCTCCCGGAGCACACTCCTCGACGAACCTCACTTGGACCATGCCTTCGATGCACCTCGACGTCTGAGACCTTCGTCAGGTATACCTTCGAGTGCCTCCCTCCGGAGCACACTTCGAATGCCTTGCCTCATCGCTGAGGACTTTGTCCACCATACTTCGAAGTCACTCTATTCGGAGTACTCTTTGAAGTGCCTCGCCTCCGAGGACTTCAATTCGTCTCGGGGAACCTTCACCCGGAGCCATGCTCCGCACTCTCTACCTTCGTCTGGTGCACCTCGACCCGAGGTCCGACCTCGACCCCTTCGCAGCCTTTGTGA